>CM076571.1:222017315-222226293 GCA_034641835.2 Pinus albicaulis | reverse complement strand
CCGCCAATTTCCTTGCCTCTATTGCGCAATCATGGCCTGTCTATATAGAGATCCAAGGTTCGAATCTCCTTGGCTTGACTGCGCAATTTTCATGGACAAATCCTCCAAGTGAGGTGCAAAACTCATGCACAACTGATGTCACCACTGATAGCTAACTCCACCCTTTCATCTACCTCTTTCACTGGTCTCCACTGAACTGATCATGCACTGTAGTGAACTGATGTGTTCCTGAGTTGAATAATGAGTTACTAATTAATGAATTAAATAATATTTCATTCACTCCACTCATAACTAATTGATTAGCTAGTTAAACTAATCTCAACTAGTTCAACTAAAATAAACAGAACACAACTCCACTATCTGTCTCATTAACTCCTCCAAACTTCTTCCACTGAAGTCCAACTGAAGTCAATCATGCATGATGCCATCAAACCCTTGGGAATCATGTGATTCCTCTGTCAGATGCATGAGCCACTTCTGTAGCTCGAACTGAAGTGCTCCAAGAGAGTAAACTGTTGTTTAGAGTCCAAATATTATTAAGGGTAAATAATATTTGACTTCCATATTTTAAGGAGAGGCAGTCTAAAAATAGACTTCGACCTCTTCGACCTAAAAATATGAGTCCCACCTATTTTTACCAACATTTCACATGCTCCAAGAATCTCAAACTGGAATCCCGGAACCATGCTCCATATGTCTAAAAATAGACATAGTCTAAAAATAGATTTTGCGCCAGAATTTGCCTGTGGGCCCACTTAGTGAAGGCGACTTCATTTCACTAAGCTCCATCATCTTGCTGCATTCTCAACACTCCCTCTCAGCAAGATATGGATTATCTGCAATCCCTATCCTGCCTCTGTGGAATTCGAACTTGCTCTTGGTGAGCGCCTTCGTCAGGATGTCGGCATCCTAATCCTCCGTGGGAACATATGAAAGCATCATGATCCTCCGCTGAACACAATCTCTGATGTGATGGTACCTGATGTCGATATGTTTGGACCTATCATGAAATACGGGATTAGCCGAGAGCTTGATGCAGCTCTGGTTATCACAGTAGATCACTGTAGGCTCCAAATGCAACCTGAACAAACCTGCGAGGATCTTCCTCATCCAAATAGCCTCGCATGCAGCCAAGCTAGCTGCCATGTACTCGGCCTCTGTTGAACTGAGTGCCACGGATCTCTGCTTCCTGCTGTACCAGGAAACTGTTGTTGACCCAATGCTGAAAACTCCTCCAGAAGTGCTCTTCCGGTCCGTTGGGCTCCCTGCCCAATCTGCATCAGTGAAGCCAGAAAGCTTCGCTCCATCCTCCTGTCTGTACCATAGACCATATCCCGATGTGCCTCTGATATAGCGCAATACATGCTTGCACGCCTTCCAAAAGAGCTTGGTAGGCTTAACCATAGCTTGCGAAAGCTGGTTAACTGCATAGCATATATCGGGTCGAGTATTGACCAGATACATCAACGACCCCACCAACTGTCGATAGACGGTGGCATCCACTACCTCCTCCGAAGTAGCATCTCCCTTCCTCCAACCTCCAGGAAGAGGGGTATCAACAGGCTTGCAGCCTTGCATGTTGAACCTCTCTAGAATCTCCAGGGCATACTTGCCCTGAGAAACAAACAGTCCTCCACTGCGCTGCCAAATCTCCAATCCCAGGAAATAATGAAGGATGCCCAGGTCCTTCATCTCAAACTCTCGTGCAAGATCCTCCTTGCATGAAAGTATCAACTGCTCGTCGCCAGTCAAAATCAGATCATCTACATACAGTACGATGATCAACGGCTTCCCCT
Organism: Pinus albicaulis; assembly: GCA_034641835.2. Classification (NCBI taxonomy): domain Eukaryota; kingdom Viridiplantae; phylum Streptophyta; class Pinopsida; order Pinales; family Pinaceae; genus Pinus; species Pinus albicaulis. The sequence continues at coordinate 222,224,497 of CM076571.1, read as the reverse complement.
CCACCACAATCTGGTACAGGTTTGGATCCGCCTCACTCTTGGAGAATCCAAGCCCGGTGAAGTAGCTGTCTATCCGAGTGTACCAAGCACGAGGTGCTTGCTTCGGCCCGTACAGTGCTCTCTTGAGTCGGCACACATGCGACTCACTGCTGAAGATCTCAAAACCTTCAGGCTGCTCTATGTACACCTCCTCCTCAATAACTCCATTGAGGAACGCAGTCTTCACATCCATCTGATGAATGTGCCACCCCATCTGCGCTGAGAGACCAAGGATCGTCCGTATGGAAGAGTACCTTGCGACAGGTGCAAAAGTCTCCTCATAATCAATCCCCTCGATCTGTGAAAAGCCACGGGTGACAAATATCGCCTTGTACTTCTCCACACTCTCGTCAGCCACCTGCTTCACTTTGTAGATCCATCGCAAACCCACCACTGATTTCCCCATCGGTCTTGGGACAATCTCCCATGCACTATTCCTGACGATCGAATCATATTCTTCGATCATGGCATCAACCCATGCGGGTTCCTCCACAGCTTCCTCAAAAGAGGATGGCTCCGTCACAACACATTGACCCACAAGAGCCATGTATCCAGTGTACCGATCCGGTGACTGTCTCTGTCTGCGCTGTGCTGTAGGTGGTCCTACAACCTTCTCTGCATCCCGAGCCAGTCGCTCAACTTCTGTAGTGCGCATGTGCCCTCTGATGGTTGGCGCTGCCTGGGTGGTTTCTTCCACCTCCTGAACCTCCTCTTGTGGCTGATCCACATCCGGAAGCTCCTCCTTAGGAACCAACAGCTCCTCATCTGCATGCAAGTGTAGCTCCCTCTCAAGCGAACACTGCATGGCTTTCTCCTCCTGAAATTTTATATCCCGTCGCACAACAGTCTTGCGACTGTCTGGCACATACACCCGATAGTTGTGAGGTGTATCGGTGTACCCCACAAATATTCCAACTTCAGCAGTTGGATCCAGCTTCCTTCTTGCATCCTTCGTCACATGCATGTAGACAGGAGATCCGAAAATCCGCAAATGGGAAATATCGGGCCTCTTGCCAGAATAAGCCTCCTCTGGTGTACTCATGCCAAGAACCTTGTGAGGACAACGGTTCTGCACATACACTGCTGTATTGCATGCCTCAGCCCACAAGTGAAGGGGTAGGCCCTAATCATGCAACATCGCCCGTGCAGCACCCACGATCGTTCTGTTCTTCCGCTCAGCCACCCCGTTCTGCTATGGGTTATGGGGTGCGATGAGCTCTCTCCGAATCCCTTCTGCGCTGCAGAACTCCTTGAATTCAGCCAAGATGAATTCACCACCGTTATCACTCCTTAGAGCAATCACCTTCTTCCCCGACTCCTTCTCGACCAGTGCTTTAAACTCATAGAACTTCGCGAATGTATCGCTCTTCTTCTGCATGAAGAAGATCTAGCACTTTCGAGAGAAATCATCAACAAAGATCACATAATACCTGTGCTTTTCTGTCGAAGCAACTGAGAAAGGACCACACATGTCTGTGTGAACTCTCTCAAGGATCGTCGTGGCGCGACTATCCTTCTCGTGAAAGGTGGATTTCACATACTTCCCTAAAGTACACCCCTTGCACTGATGTGACTGCGCAAGAGTGCCCTTAGGAAGTCCAGTAGAAATCTGCTGCAGAATCTTCAAAGCTCCATGGTGAAGATGGCCCAATCTCCTGTGCCATAGTTCGCCCTCATCATCCCGGCTCACCACTTCTCACGCTTTGCATGCCATAGCTGCGCAGTCATCTACCTGCAACTGATAAAGGTTCTGAGTTCGAACCCCTATCTTCCGGGTCTCTCCAGTAGTCTTACTGCGCAGGAAGGCTTTTCCTTCGCTGAAGACCACATCATACCCCTTATCCTCCAACATCGCTACTAAAATCAGGTTCTTCTTCAATCCAGGTACATGCATGACATCCTTTAGTACAAAGGGTTTACCAGACTCCCTCTGAAAGGATATGGTACCGATACCAGTCGCACTGTATCTACCATCATCGCCCATCTCGATGTGCACACCCAAATCTTTGTCCTCCAGATCTGAGAACAAATCCCGATCTCCCGTCATATGAAATGACGCACCGCTGTCCAAGAACCATACCAATCCCAGCACACTTGAAACCAAGCATGCAATTAGTGAAAAGTCAAGCTCGAACTGTGAAGCCAAAGCTTCTCCATCTGTAGATCTTCCCGCTTGCTTGTATCTGCAGATCTTCCCGCTTGCTTGTTCTTCTTCTTCTTTGGACAATTGGTAGCATAATGTCCGTGATCATGGTAGTGAAAACACTTCACTTTCGCCATATCCTGCTTCTTGCCCTTTGCACCAGAATGAGAGGTTTTCTTACCCTTCGCCTTCTTTGCTTTGGCCACCAAAGCGCAGTTTTCTTCTTCAGCTCCCTTTGATGAAGATCCATCTCGAGTAGTCCTCCTTATCTCCTCCTGCATGAGATCCGCCTAAAGGCGCTCCCATCCCGACAGCTTCTCCCGACCATTGACACTATCTTGATATGAGTGCCAAGCCTTCGAAAGACCAAGGAGAGCCAGGTCGACCATGTCCTCATCTTCGACAGTCACCCCCACACTTCCCAGCTCATCTCTGCATTGAGTGAACTTCGTGAGGTATTTGGCGATACTGTCGCCCTTCTCCATCTTGATGTTCCCGAGCTTATCTTTGAGCGCCAGCTTCCTTTGGTCGCTCTTACTCTGGAATAGATCCGTCAAAGCTTTCCACATTAAATATGGAGTAGCCTTTCCATGCAGGCTGGATACAATATGATCCTTGATGCCCTCCAACAGGATCCTTCGACACTTCGCCATATTCTTTTGCCATACTTCGACTTCAGCAGGATCAGTGGGCTTTTGGACATCCGCATCCATGAAATCCTTCAGACCATTATCTTGTAATACTACTTCCATGTGATCCTTCCATGCAACATAATTCGAACTGCCTTCTAGAGCATATTCGAGTCGCAAACCGTTGAAAGACATTTTCAACACCGGTACCAAGACAAAAACTGCTGCAAAATTTCGAATTCCACCTCAAAGCTCAACCGCTCTAGATCTGTGAGAACAAATTATTTCTAGCACAGAGATTGACTGCAAGGGGCATTTACCAGACCTTTCACTTTCCGAAGAAAGATGAATCCGAAGGCTACCTGGCCCGCATGCAGACTCTGTCTACCGAAATAAGTTTGTAATCACTGTGATGATCAATCTGAACTTCAATAGCTCTGATACCATGTAGAAATTTGCTGAATAATGATTAATTATCCACCGAGACTATCCTAATCACATACAATTTGAATTTATATGCAACACATAATCTCTTCCACTCAGATCATCACACATGCGGAAATAAAACAAGCGATAGCACATCAATTCATCATACACATTAACACAGTATGTATGGGGAAAGCTTATAGCTGAAAAACCCGCAGCTATTGTGTATATTATAATGGATAAATCATGTAACAAACTCAGTACAATACTCCTCACAAGTACTCAGTACTTTCTCATGAAGTTACACACAAACTAGCTCAGTTTTGAACAGGTTACTGGTTCAAAACTCACCGCCAATTGCCTTGCCTCTATTGCGCAATCATGGTCTGTCTATATAGAGATCTAAGGTTCGAATCTCCTTGGCTTGACAGCGCAATCATCATGGGAAATTCCTCCAAGTGTGGTGCAAATCTCATGCACAACTGATGTCGCCACTGATAGCTAACTCCACCCTTTCATCTACCTCTTTCACTGGTCTCCACTGAACTGTCCATGCACTGTAGTGAACTGATGTGTTCTTGAGTTGAATAATGAGTTACTAATTAATGAATTAAATAATATTTAATTCACTCCACTCATAACTAATTGATTAGCTAGTTAAACTAATCTCAACTAGTTCAACTAAAATAAACATAACACAACTCCACTATCTGTCTCATTAACTCCTCCAAACTTCTGCCACTAAAGTCCAACTGAAGTCAATCATGCATGATGCCATCAAACCCTTGGGAATCGCGTGATTCCTCTGTCAGATGCATGAGCCACTTCTGTAGCTCGAACTGAAGTGCTCCAAGAGAGTAAACTGTTGTTTAGAGTCCAAATATTATTAAGGGTAAATAATATTTGACTTCCATATTTTAAGGAGAGGCAGTCTAAAAATAGACTTCGACCTCTTCGACCTAAAAATATGAGTCCCACCTATTTTTACCAACATGTCACATACTCCAAGAATCTCAAACTGGAATCCCCGAACCATGCTCCATATGTCTAAAAATAGACATAGTCTAAAAATAGATTTTGCGCCAGAATTTGCCTGCGGGCCCACTTAGTGAAGGCGACTTCATTTCACTAAGCTCCATCATCTTGCTGCATTCTCAACAAATTTCTTCTTAATCCCGGGAACATACATGAAATTATTGATATGTCTGATGTTACCTCTAAGAAAAATTACTGAAATATCACCATACCCTTTGATCTCATAGCTTCTGTCATCTCCTAGATAAATTTTAGATCCGCAAGAGGTTTATTCAAAAAAATCAAACCATATTCTCTTACCTGTCATATGCGAGGATGCACTAGAATCAACATACCATATGTCGTTCTCATCCTCCTCAGAAGCCAAAAGAGCACAATCAACTACAGACAATCGAATATCATGACTGTGACCTTCATCATCAAAATATCCCGTGTGCTTACTCTGCTTATTCCTGGCCTCATATATCTGCCTCTTAAAGCAAAACTTAGCTTGATGACCATTTTTCCCACAGTAAAAGCATTTAATGCCAGAAAAATTATTTGCAGACATAGCTCTAAATGGTCTCTTTTAAAAGTTCTTCCACCTTTAAGTTGATGATATGGTTCTTTCCCTTTGTTCGTATTTCTCTTTTCCATCAACGCAAAAGCGACACTCTGAGGTCTCAAATTCTATCGCCGCTCTTCTTCTTGTAATAAAATTATTGTCAATTCTTCAAATGCAGGGGCTTTATCTCGTGATACCAATCTTATGATGAACACATGATATTCATTCTTCATTCCGTTCAATATGATTGTGACTAGATCGGAATAAAACACCTTCTCCCCGATGTCTCCCAATTTTTCCTTCAAATCTTTAACCCTTGCAACGAATCCAACATCGAATTCATTCTCCTCCATCCTCATTGAAAAAAACTCGCCTTTGAGAGACAAGATGTGATTTTTGTTTTGTGTCTAGCATAAGTTCTTGAGAGTCGTCTAGATCTCAATGGATGATTTGCCATATCTAATGTGTGGGATAATATTGTCTTTAACATACATCTTTAGCAATACTTTTGCCTTATTATCCCTTTTATCCTAGTCTTGTATAAGTATGGTTTTCCCTATTACAATATTTGGTTTCTACTCATCAACGTTGACAATCAACCACAAATTTTCTCCCTCAAGAAGTGTTTTTAGCCTGAATTTCCAATTAGTGTAATTGGACCCATCGAGTTGGCTAGAATCATTGAGATATGTGTCTGTAATGTTATTCATACCAGAATGATCGGAATGCTAATCCTCCTATTAATTCTAACCAATTGAATAATTACAAGATACACGAAAAACAAAAACTCAATACATGCCAGAACCTAATCACAGATCTTCCATTGATCTGGCACGACCTTTATGACTACAACTCAGATCCACCATTGATCTGATGAGTTGTTGTGTCTGTGACTCAGATCCACCAAAAATGGGCAAATCCCATGTGTAGAACCGCCAAGAAATGTGTTTGCGACTCAAATCCACCAAAAACGGGCAAATCCCATGTCCAGAACCACCAAAAAATGTGTCTGCGACTAAAATCCACCACAAACGGTAAAATCCCATGTCCAGAACCATCAAAAAATGTGTTTGTAACTTAGATCCACCACAAACATGAAAATCCAATGTCGAGAACCATAAAAAGGAGGTCAGTTCCTTTCTAAACCCAAAATCTATGTTAAATGCAAATCGATGTAAGTGACCCGAAATCAGCGTAGGTATGACCCTAATAATCGCACTGATTGCCCCTATCGACATGACTGTCAGGATGGAAAACGCGCTGACCCACCTGTGCTCAGAAACAAAAATATGAGATCCTATGAGTGAGGTGTTTGCTACAGTCCACCTACTCTTGTGAGCGTTGAAGCTCCTATGTGCACCGTAGCCATGAAGGCTATGTAGTCGTGAAGGCTTTGTAGTCGCGAGGGCTTTGTATCCACTTAGGGCTCTAAAGGAAATCAAGCTCACCCAGTCTGATCTCTGATACCATGATAAAAACTGAATTGAATAGAAAGGCAGCTCTCAAGTGAGTACTGTACCTGAAGACTGCAGACAATAATATCCTAGGAACTAATCCTAAATTAAGGAGCTATGCTACAACAATGTAACCATTTCTCCATTAATATAAAATTATATTAAGTTTTTTCAACTCTCTTTTAGATAAACCCCGGAATGGGCTTTATGTAAAGCGATATTATGCATGATTTCCTCGTGTATCTATTCTTGTACATTAGTGTGTCTTTCATTTTGGTATATTTTCGGTTTGGTGTGCGTTTGCAAGTGGTTTTTCAGCTTTTCTTGTTTTACTCGATTTGTAGATGTCTTTGGCTCCCTACGTCGGTTTCGCTGATGATGCCTGCCGTAGTACCCAAAATTTATCTTCTGGGGCCTGGGTTATCTATGAGCCTAATGGAGAGTTAGTAGATTTGCAAGGCATATGTTTAGGTCGTACAACCAATAATATTGTTGAATACAGTGCAATTATTGAGCTTCTGTCTAAAGCAATCTCTCTCGGCATTAGAGAACTAGTTTTTAACTCGGATTCACAGCTTGTTGTTCTATAGCTTAACGGGAAATATTCCGTCAGACACCCTCAAATATTGAGAATTTATCTGCGTGTTCGGTTGTTAGAAAGAAGTTTTGATCACATCACATATCATCATATTCCATGAAATATGAATAAATTAGTAGATGCATTGGCTAATCATGTTCTAGATAGACATTTGCGGAATTTTTAATCATCATAAACATAACATGGAACATTAAAACAACACACACACACACACACACACACACATATATATCTATTGGTTTGCAGATAGTTTTTATAGGTACATCATGCCCCCATCAAAAAATAATATGTGTTCTGATACATAAGCGAGACTCACAAGTCTTGAAAAAACTGCAGAAAAGAAAATCTAATTTAATCTCCCTGCTGATCACGATAACTAGCTACTGCTCGAATCACTCAAGTCAGTAGTCGATGGATGCGACCTGATACCCCGACAGTGTGTCGCTGGTATTGACGGTGAATGTCGTCCATCTGTGCATATTCTAGAATCCCGGTGGTCACGACATCAAGGTTCCTCGCAATCTCCTCTTCATGGTCCGCTCCCTCCGCATAATGGGTGACAGCCCTGCCAGCCTATGTGGTCCAATACATAAACCTTCATATCAGTTCATATATATAGATATATATAGATATATATGTATATATATATGTATATATATATGTATATATATATACATATATATATATATGTATATCTATATATATGTATATCTATATATATCTATATATATATATATATATATATATACATATATATATATATATATATATACATATATATATATATACATATATATATATATATGTATTCATTTTTGCATGTTTATATATATATATATATATATATATATATATGTGTGTGTGTGTGTGTGTGTGTGTGTGTGTGTGTGTGTGTGTGTGTGTATATATGTATATATATATGTATATATGTATATATTGTATATATATATATACATATATACATATATATATATATATATATATGTATATATGTATATATATATGTATATACATACATATATATATACATATATATATGTGTATATATATATATATGTATGTATATACATATATATATACATATATATATACATACATACATATATATATATATATATATATATATATATATATATATACATATATATACATATATATAAACATGCAAAAATGAAAAAAACATGTTTTTACCTCTGTCGTCCCAACACTCACCCACTAGAAGTAAAACAATTCCTCCACCATGATCAGCTAACGCCTCAACCATGTGAATAAATAAGGCTTGAAATACATACTCTGCCTGCCTCCTCCACGAGGCATCAATGCTTCCCAGCTTGCCAATCATGGCTCTCGTGACATCGATGCCTCTATCTCTATCCCTTGGCACTAAAATAGAGGCACTCGATCTAAGAAGAAGGCCGTTAAGATAGACCTGTATCCAAATTTCTTGAATTTGTGGTTTTTACACTTCGTGACTTGTTTCTTCATATTTTCCACTACGGCTTCACACCAGTTAAATACAGTGGGTGCCATGCAGTCCACCGCCATCTTCAATTGAGCCTTAGTAGCTTCATGTGGCGCTTGCACACGAACCACATGTGTAATAGTGTAGAGAACCACCTTGAGTGCTAGATCATTTATAGTACTTATGGCTATTTTTCCACTTGAGGACCGTTTTGCTTCACCACATACTCTTGCCCATGATTTGGGCTACTGACAACCGTGCTCATGCCCCTCTACGCAAGAGACCAATGATGAAGAGATGTCTGCCACTTCAATTTCTTGTTCCTGGTCAACAAGGATGAATACCTCTCGTTATGTGTCCCAGATACTCACTTGATACTGCAGAAGATTTGGTTGAGCTCCTCTTGCTGGGGTCATAAAGAATTTTAGGAGCCCACAGTTTCTCATGGCGTCCATACTAGCTTGGTTTAGCATTCCTGCCTAATCAACCAAATAATTATATCATTCTTTCCATTCAATCACCATGATTGATGGCTCCTCTTCCCTTCAAATACATTTAGCAAAATTTTGTCAATATATAGGCCTAAAAATTTGGATTTAAAATCTTATTATTTTTTAGGTTTATATACTTTTTTTCTGCCCCGTGGTCGGTACAGCTGTTTTAAAAACAATAGCACCGATTAGTGACCCACTCATTGTAAAAAGGGCAGTTTGGCGTGGTCTTGATGGTGGATACCCACGCCGATCCGGGGTGCTACCCAAATTAAGTTCCGCTCACCAAAAATCAAACAAGCTCTAAAACATGCTACAAAAGGTATTAAAATAAAGGCAAGGAAAGCACCTCTTGCCTGGCATAGGCAGCTCACTGATTGACCTCCCAGATATCCCGTAATGCACTCCTGAAGGTTTGAGGTAAACTAGGATAAAAAATCTTTCTCAAATAAGTGAAACTAAAAAGTAATTTGTTTATTACTTTCTTCATATTTTATAAATGCACCATGAAATTTTAGGGTTTTTTCCATTATTTTAATAATATTTAAATTCTCTTACCTCGGAATCAGTTTGTGGTTTGTTCTTATGCAGTGACCGGTTATATTTCTTCATGGATGACACTTTTAGGAGTTCGAGTTTATTACTTTTTCAGACTCAATTAAAAACAAATGAAAAAGTAACCCCCTTGGAGTCATCTTTCAACTCTTTTCTAACTCTCTAAACATGAAAGGATTGTTGATTTCTTCTCATTTTGATCTCGTTAAAGTGCACGAAGTGTCATTTACCCAGTATACGTTTAACCCATTTTCAGGCTGGGATAAATTATTTACAAAAGAGGAATACCTTAGCCAATCACGACTAAGAGGTTCTCTCATATTTTGTTTTCTACCTTTTCGGGTATGGGGGACTATTTACGAAAAGAGCCATCTGGAGTTTTAATTTCACCTCTTTTCAAACTCTCTAAATATGAAAAGACATCGAGTTTCACCTTTGTCAGGCTCGCTAAAATCTTATGACATTGGATCTGTCATTGAGTTCCTCCTTCCGAGGGCTCGTAAAATGTACTAGGATGGATTTTTCCGAAGGACAAACATATATCACAAGCATATGCTATCCCCTTCAAGCTTGTATACAAAAATAATTGGGGTACTCACCAGAAATGGTGGGGGAAAATGGAAAGCATTTATTTGTTGTGTTTCTAGTATGTCGCTCTTGAACATGTCACATCCTGTGTTTTGTGTTGGGTTTGGGATATCCTTCATTCGTCACTTTTCCTCCATGGCTTTTGGAAATATTTTTTTCCTCTTATGACATCACCATTTTTGTCTACCAGGAAATTTGATTCCATTTGAGTCAAATACTGCTAAATCCGGATTTGTGTCTCTGATATGTTCAAGAGAAGTTCCTTCTGCATCTTATTCACCTCCTGGTTCTCCGATCACTCTCATTTCCTTCATTCCGTGTTGATGATGTGGGATACATTACAGCCCTCGTTCGATGGATCGCTTCTTGTCGACTTCAGTACATTATCTGAGAATTTGATTGAAAGATCCCCTTGTAAGTACCTTAGATCCTACATGCCCTAATCGCAGGTTTTTGGCACCCGACGATAGGCTTACATCATTGGACTTCGATCAATTGATTCCATGAATGTTCGACGACAACTCCTTATTTGCATCTCGTGCATTATACTATTGGTACCTTGAGAACCATCATCATTATTGGTGGTTTGTCAGGCCTTTTCATGGTTTACATCATTAACTAGAAATCAAGCAATTTTCTTGCATGTTCGACTTCATGTCATTTATTTGCATGCTTGAATTTGTATCTAATCGGATCGTGACAAAGCACAAGACCCTAGGTTTTTTTTGATAAAACCTAGGTTGCGAGGCGATATGTATTATTCATGATTGTGCACATGACTCCTTTATTTGGATGGTTGCGACCATACCTTGAGTCTATATTTTTTATCCTCTTTATTACGGATGTTTGTGTCCATACCTTGGATCCTGTTTTATGATTACTTCTATGGATGGTTGTGCTCATACCTTATGTCATGTGATTATTTCAGAGATATCAGTTTATGTATATGTATGTTTTTCTGTGCAAGGTTTCCAACGATGGCATCTTCGTCCTCACACTTATTCATAAAGCATTTCACCTGTCACTCTCATTCGGCCTTCATGTTTTAGGAGGCATCTATTACACAAAAAAATTTCACTATATGTGTAGTCCCCATCTCTGATCCTGGAGACCCTTAACAGTGACCCCTATGTCTATTTTCCATCATGAAAATATGCCTTCATGTCCTCCTAAAAACAATGAACAAACTCTCTATTGGCCATTCGTGGAACAACTCCTTGTAAACCTAGTTATTTGGAGCGGTGCGCCCTCTCCATGCATCAATCTCGCCGATGGCCTGTTTTTGGTCTAGGGCTATGCTGGAATGAATCTAATACCCGTGTCAATCCCCTTCTAGGAATTTTTAAAAAAATGGAAGTGAAACTTTGAGATATGGAAGCTTTGTGGAAGAGACATGGTTGTTTTTTCCTGAGGATAGAGTCGCATTTCTCCATTTGGCCTCTTTTTTCCCACAAAAGTGGAACAACCCAAAGTGATAACCCATTTCCCCACCTAAAGTGGATCCATTCTCTCTCCTCCTTTTTCTATATAATGGGAAATCTACCATAGCTCTGCTAGTTAGAACAAAGATAATAGAACAAAAAGAGACCTTTTGTTGCTATACACGTTGAGCAAGAGTTGAGACCTTCTGCCCTCATATCAAGTTGAAGAAGCGATTTGGAGACGTGCCTGGATCAGGACCCGTCGAAGGAGAGCTGCAACATCAAGGCGCATGTTGTAACTCCCCCTCTTTATCTTAATATAATACGATTGGTTCGTTCTTTCCATTCTTGTATTAATATGTGATTGAATTCTTAGTTTTCCTTGATCAACTAAGTAGGTTTTATATGCGTTATATATGTTATGCTTTCATGTTTGCTATCATTTTGATACTTTGTGTAGGTAACCAAGCACTCTTAGCGGCAAATATCTGACCATGGAACGTGAAGGACCAAGGAACTCAAGTGGGAATTAGCATCAGATTGAGTTAAGTCATCTATTCACAATCTATACGTGTTTTCAATCTAGGAAAGTAGGTTCTAATTGTTCCCTATTGTTACTAGACCCACTTTAGGGCTAGAAGGATTGTCTCTGTCTGCAGAGAGGATTTTCTTGCATAACGTTATTATCCAAAGCTGCATAAATATATGGAATAATCTATCAAACATTCCCAACTATCTGTGCTTCCTAAGCACTGTAAATCTATGGTCTTCCACCATGATGTTGTTGACACTATCTCGTGTGATGTTCATTTCCAGAAGTCCACACTATAAAGGTATCCTACAATCACCCATATTCTTCTCCTCACGCTGAAATCATTTTCCTCTGTCAGCTGCATTGATTCAAACTGAAATACCTTGTTCTTGTATGGTGCTTCCATTAGGAAATTTTGAGGTCTAAAATGGGCCTCCTAAGGAAATTATAAAATAATAGTGGAAATAATAAAATAAGATTTGATTACATCATCAAATTTTAGAGGGAAAAAAGAAAAAACTACTTTTTCAACTTATCTCCCAAAGGTTTTACTCAAATTTTAAGTGGGAGTACTCGTTGGATGCAAAATTTAATTCCTCATCCAAGGAGTACCCATTTTAAATACTTTTGATGAGTCCTGCTACACGAAAAATGAGAAATACACGAAAAAAGTGATTACAATCACATTTTTTATGTATTCTCATTTTTTGTGTAGTAAGGTCCATCAAAAGTATACAACATGAGTACTCCTTGGATGAGGAATTAAAATTTTCATCCAACGAGTACTCCCACTAGAAATTTGAGAAAAAACTTTGGGAGATAAGTTGAAAATATGAGTTGAAAAAGTAGTTTTATTATTTTATTATTTTATAAAAAAATTACCCTTTTACCTAAAAAATGGTGAATCGCCCCCCATGGTTGACATCATCATCTTGAATCCTATTGGTTCTTATAAAGTTTTTTTTTTGTACATTTTTCTTAGGAGGCCCATTTTAGACCTCAGAATTCCCCTAATGACTCTCTTTTTCATATGTATCTTGTGATTTTCCTCTCTTCTTAATCCACCTTCCATTTTTATTGTCATTTCCTTTCAATTCATGTTTAAATTCATATGCACAATTTTATTTCTCATAACAATGCTTTCACTTTCAAATGGCTTCCTCCAATGATCTAGGCTTATCAAACTCAATCATGTATCTGAATGCTACCGACATAACATTGAAGAATATATAAATAATTTCTTTATCCTCATGAAAAGACACATACCTCAATAACTCTAAGAACCTCCTAGTATACGCCTGATTGGTCATAGATACAATCTTTAACTTATAGAATTATTTCACCCTATCATCGTAATATCTCTTATATAGATACTTCCTCCTGAAAAGTCTCTCAAACTCACTCTAAGTCAACTCTTCTTCGTGGATATCTCTAACATTCTTTACATCTTCCCACCAAATTTTTTCTTTTCCCTATAAAAACTTCATGTAGATTCAACAAATATTGTAATATGCTAAAAAAAATAATTGAATCTACACTACAAATTATAGAAACCAATTATGTTGGCATAATCACATGAAAAGTAAAGAGGAATAATTTCAATCACACAACACAAATATTTATCTGGGGAAAGCCTTGGCTAAAAACCCCACTATCTGTATATTTCATAATCCAAATAATATGATAATATTACAATTATTTTTATCTTCCTAATTAAACTTTGCCCTATCTCTATCTATCTCACTAATTCATAGACAATATTTGATGAATACTTAACCAAATTATTGGCCTTGGGAATCCCTATTTCCTTGCGTTGTTTCCTTGGATAATTAGGCCCTATTAATAAGGAAATTCCCCAGTACTTATTTCACAATACATTAAGTCTCTTCCTCTAACTCCATTCACCACCTATAGATTGGATGATTATACAACTAAGATTATACTTCCATTTCACTCCAATCTCAACTGGGTCTTTCTCAAAATTGACATGCATGAGTTATATATGAAAGAATTATTAGTTGTCTGATTGATCACAACATGTGAATTAAATAAAATTTTCAGATTTTGACCTTTCTCTAGTTCCCCCATTAACTAGTTAAACTGATTTGAACTCAAATAAATTGAGTTAATTAATTACAACTCAAAATAAACTCAACTAGGGATCCTATAATGTAGGAAATTATCTACATGCCTCCAATTTTACCCTCAACTCGAATTAACTGAACCAAATAAGTCTTCCTAACTTAGTTAACTCGTATAAGTTGTCATGTGATGTGGAATTACAATTTTATTCTAAATTAATTAAGGGAAAATTAATTAGAATCATTTTCTTGTTGTCATTTTAAACACTCTCTCTCAAAGAGAAAGGGATTTTCTTCTACCCCAATCCAACCTCTATGGAACTTGAATTTTCATCTTCACAATGCCTTTGTCAATATTTTTGCATCCTTCTCCTCTATAGGAATGTAATCTAATGACATAATCTGCCTATGCACACAATTTTTGAGATGGTGGTACTAGATGTTGATATGTGTTGACCTGCCATTAAAGACTGGATTAACTGAGAGTTTTATGCAACTTTGGTTATCATAATAAATCACTGTTGGATCCATCTTCTGACGAAAAAACTGAACAGGGATCTTCCTAAGCTAGATAGCCTCATAAGTTTCTTGACTAACAACCATGTACTCGGCTTCTACTGAACTAAGTGCAACTGGTCTCTGCTTCCTGTTGTACCAAGAAATTGTTGTTGGGCCCAGTAACGAAGATTTCCCTTGATGTGCTCTTTTTTTCAGATGGAATCCCTACCCATTCTGGATTTCTAAAGCCTTGAAGCTTCACTACATTTTTCTTCCTACACCAAATACCAAACTGAGTGGTGCCTCTGAGGTATCTCAACACATGTTTGGTTTCCTTCCAATAAAGCTTGGTAGGCGTAACCATTGCTTGACTAAGTTGGTTAACTACATAACACATGTTCGGTCTTGTGTTCACAAAGTGCATGAATAGACCCACAAGCTTCCCGTAGATGGTAGCTTCTACTACTTCGCCTGAAGTAACATCTTCCTTCCTACAATTCCCTGCTAGAGGAGTCTCCATGCCTTTGTTTCTCTCCATGTGAAAATTATTCATAATATCATTGGGATACTTTCCCTGAGATACAAATAGTTACCCATCTCTTTCCCAAATTTCCAAACCAAAGAAACAATGCAAGAGCCCCATGTATTTCATCTCAAATTCTCTTGCAATATCCTCTTTGTAATAGTTGATCAACTGCTCATCACTTGTTAGAATTAAATCATCGACATATAATACTATAATCAATCATTTACCTTCAACCACAACATGGTGAAGGTTCACATATGCTTCAATTTTGGTGAAGCCAAACCTGGTGAATTAGTTGTCGATCTTGGTGTACCAAGCACAAAGTGCTTGTTTCAGTCCATACAACACTCGCTAGAGTCTTCACTCATGCGACTCTCTGTCAAAGGTATCACACCCTTCTGTCTTCTCAATGTACAACTCTTTCTCAATCACTCTGTTGAGGAAGGTTGTATTTACATCCATGTGATGTATATTTCATCCCATCTGTGTTGAAAGTGGAAGAATAGATCTGATTGACAAGTACCTTGAAACTAGAGCAAAGGTCTCCTCGTAATCGATTCCCTCCACTTGAGAGAACCCTCTGGCCACAAATTTTCCCTTGTGCTTCTCCAGACTCCCATATGCTTCTTGCTTCACATTGTAGATCCACCTAGATCCTACAACTAACTTACCCTCTGGTCTTGGGACAAATTCCCATGCAATATACTTGATATGGATTCATACTCCTCTACCATGGCAGCAACCCATACTGGTTGTGCACTGCTTCCTCGAATTAGGATGGCTTAGTCTCTACACTCTCACTCATAAGAGAAATGTAGCCAGTGTACCACTCTAGGGATCTCCTCTACCTACGCTCTGATGTAAGTGTTCCCACATTCTCTTTAGCATCATGCATCAATCTGTCAGCCCCTCTTGTGTGTTGGAACTTTATAATTTAGAATATTGGAAAAAATAAACTATAAAGTGCAACATCAAACCACTTTGGAGTCCAGGACCTAGCCTTCCCAAAATCAGAGAGGGCTCTCTCTGTTTTATGATTTAAATCAATTTAAATTGTTGGTTATAGTTGTAGACGTTAGGATAGTTACAGTGATGGGGTTGTTTTTTTAATTGATTTTGTGGTTGGACAGATAGGGATGCAGAGGAAATTCCATTGGGATATGGTGTCAAACGCTAGAATGGCACATCAAAATCAAGAGAAAATCACAGGCCAAGCTAAATGTGCGAAATGGATCTTAAGAGCTGTATGAATTAGGAGGTGAAAGAAATAGCAAGGTTCAGTAGTGACTAAAGAGAAATTAGGAATTATTTAATCAGAATTCGGAATAAAACATTCAGATTGTAAGTTGCAGACATAATTAAGGCATTCCAACAGTGAATCTTAATATAAAATTTTTGATTTACAATTAGATGAGAAGATACACAGCAGAGAAAAAAACGGAAACATTTAAACAAAGAAGAAACACGTCATCATTTTAACATATATCAAGAATCATGTGACTGGTCTTTGATTATCAATGTATAAATTCAAAAATTATTGTTCTCCCATAGTAGTTCTTACAGTATAGATGCTAAGATATCCAACCCCTGCTAATGAGAATTCTAGCGATATTTAACTAACAACTAAGTCAGTTTTCCCAAATCTACTCTGGAAACCTTTCTTTATTACAAACAAACTAAAAATAGACAAGTGTGGCCATGCAAGGCTCGAATAAATAAAATCTCTAACGAAAACTGCCTGTAGAATTTATTACGGTAACTCTTCAAGAATGCAAAACTCAGGCAACTCTTTGTGAATCAACAAAGTGGCTTGGAGGTGGCTGTGATGGTTTCAAATAGGTAACCAATGGAGGCTCTGACATATGGCTCTAAACTGTAGGAAACTGGAATTTAGTAATTAATCTGGTGTAGTGTTGGCTACTTCTCATTGATTGGTGTCGGTTCTGGTGCATTTTGTTGCCCCTTTAGTATCTGTCGTTTGATCTTTGTGTAAATGCTCGACTCGACTTTTACTGTCTCTTTCTTTGTGATGTTTCATCCTAGCCTTGCCTTTTGCTCCTTTTTTGGGTCCTACCCAAGTCCTCCTACTATGTGTAGTCTACTTCCTCATAAATGGAGCACATATATTATATGCCCGGTTGTGGAGGGATGACGGTTGGTGGACGTGGTGTAGCAGCAGTGGTAGTGGCCAAATGAATACGTCGACGGTTTGGAGGCGAGTGAAGACAATTTTTCAGAGGGGGTCTTAGGTGGTAAGCAGTAATATAGAAGTGGGGTGCGAAATAATGGAAGGGCGACACGTAGTGGGGAGGTAATCGATACCACCGATTTCGCACCCCCCTCCCCCTATGGTTAAATCTCGAAAGCTAGGGGGGTGTGAAATGCACCAGGACCATTGGATGAGGAGGGGATACTTTGAGATGGAGGAAAGATGGAGGGCGATGAGGAGAAGGTAATGACGTGGTGGTAAAATGGGACTAGACTCGACCCTTTCTGTCCTTTTGATACCCGAACCCTTTCGGTGATTTTCAACCCTTTTTTGAAGTGAAACAGCGTAAAAAACCATTCACCCGGACTTGAAATCCTTTAGGATTTTTCTCTAAAATACATTGCATCTACGCCAACATCGCACTTCGCACAGTGTAGGACTTAACATTTACCCTTCGCACTTTAATCTTTAAAACTTGCGACGTGCAATTTGCGATCGGGCCCCACCACATCGCATATCGCACTTCGGCATTTTTAACATTTATCTTTGTGACTAATTTGTAAAACTTGCGACGTGTGATTTGTGATTGGGTCCCACCGGGCATCTCACATCGTACGTCAGCATTTTTAACATTTAACTTGACAGCTAACTTGGAAGACTTGCGATGCATGATCTACGGTTAGGTCGCATCGCAAGTTAAATATTTTAACTTGCTGGGGTTAACTTTTAAACTTTTCAAAATGAGAAGAAGAGGGACCCACTGGCAATGCGGCAGAGTTTTTATAAACAAGAGAAAAGTGTAAAGTGGTAAGTATTATGGAATTTGTATGATATTCATATGTATTACATCGGATTATGAAGCGGAGGCGGAGGTGGGGCCGATTTATCGCATCGCAAATAAAAATAGATATGTTGTGGGTGCTCACAATGGTAATTCAAATGCGATGTGATATCGCAATCGAAAATCGACGATCGCAACATTTAGAGTTTAGTTTTCATGCCAAATATGTAAAGTTTGTGAAATGTGATGAGGGCCCACTTTTGATCACGACCGAGAATGAAAAGCAATGAAATGGTGAAGAGATAAGGGTAAAGTGAAAAGGTCAAAAAGGTAAGGTTTCAATGTATTTCATAGGAAAATGAAATGGAAAAAGGAAGCATAGTAGGGAATAGGTCCCACATCATATCGCATCGCCGATTTTATAAGTTTGGCATTTGATTGTTATAACAAAAGTTCGCGATGGTGATATGCAATGAGGCACAAGGGGTCCCACCAATGGTTTGAGACGCTGTTTATTATATATATGATATGTGATATATATAACAAAAAGGTCTATGGTTTAAATAAAATGGTTGTCAATGGGTAGCAAAGCTTATAATATAAAGTTTGAAACTTTATATAAATGGGTTTATAAAGTAATAAGCCCTGAAAGGTTATATATGTGGGTTTTTGGGAGGGTTTGAATGTGTTTTAGAGAATGGGAGAGTATGGAGGAAATGAGAGGGGAAAATATGGTGAATTAATTGAAATGAAATGAGGGTAGAAATGAAGTTTTATCCCCATCACACCTTGTCAGCAACACTTCCATCCTTCTATTGGGCGGAGAGGCAGATTCATTCCTTTGAAACTCTTTACAATTAGGAGTTCCCTTTCTTTATCTGAAAATAAATGATAGCCATAGAATGTTATTTTCAGTAATGACAAATCTAATCAATAATCAGTCACCTTGTGATACTATGAAATACAAGATTCTAACATGGTGTTCTTGCTTCCATCTATGGATGTCTCTACATGAGTGGGTGCTTCCACTCTCTTATCCTCTTCTTGTGGCTACTACACATATTGAGGTTCTTCTTTTGGATCTAAGAGCTCCTCAACTGCATGCAACTAAATCTCCCTCTTAGGGGAAAACTGCATGGCCTTCTCTTCATCAAATTCCACATCTATACGAACCATTGTCATCCTGTGATATGGCAGGTACAATCGATAGTTGTGAGGTGTATCAGTGTACCCCACAAATATTCCCAGCTAGTGGTTGGTTCTATTTTTTTCGTGCATCTTTGATTACATGAAAATAGATTGATGAACCAAAAAATAGAAGTGAGCCACATCTATATTCTTACAAGAAAAAAATTCCTTTGGTGTACTCATCTCGAGAATCCAATGAGGACTTATGTTCTGAAAAAATACAGTTGTGTTGCATGCTTCAACCCAAAAGTGCAACAGTAGGCCCTGGTCTTGAAAAATTTCTTGTGATGTTCCCATAATAGTTCTGCTCTTTCTTTCTGCAACCCTATTATATTGTGGGTTATGAGGTTCTATAAATTCCCATCGAATGCCTTATGAAGCACATAAGTTCTTGCATTAATTCGACAAAGATTATCCAATGTTGTTGCTCTTGAGAGCCTTCAACTTCTTCCTTGTATCTTTCTTGAAAAGTTCTTTGAACTCACAAATTTTTGAGAACACCTAATCTTTATTTCGCATGAAGAATATCCAATACTTGCGTGAAAAACCATCTACAAAAATCACATAATACCTGTGTTTCATTGTGGATTTTTTCGATGATCTGAATGAGGCATGATAGTTATGGTGGGCTAATTCCCCTTTCATAATTTTAAAACAATGTCTTATATGTTCTTAAGGGTTCAAGTTCTCGTGCAAGTTATTGAGTCTCATGAGTGTTTTTCATGTTAATTTTAGGAACAATTTAACATAAAATAAAGAATGAACAAAAAATAATAAAAGTACATTACATCGCCATACAACACATCAACAAAAGGATTTGGTGAAGGAGTTCAACCCTCGTGGGCTACATCTCCATGGTCCAACTTCGATGGCTTGGGCCTTTATATTATGCTTAAATTTGAAAAATTGTGTGTTTATAATGCTTTTTTTCTCCTAAAACATACATCAATGAGTTGAAAATGCCTAAAAATGGTCATCTAGCCTTTTTCTGCACCTGATTTGGTCGAAAACTCCAAAATTTATGACCATCTCCAATTTTTCCACAATTTCAGGCCTAAATTTAGCTAACTGGAGCTAAATCCAGTTATTTGGTGCTAAAAATGGTAGTTCTACTGGATTTGGTGGACCACCAAACTAATCTGATTTAGGTTAATTAAATGCAGTCAGCGCTTATTATGTAAGTTTAGCGCTAAACCCGCACTTAGTGGATAATTCTGGATTATGCATTAATTAAACCTGTTTAACGTTTTAATCATGTGCTTAAGGTTAATCAAGATTAGTGAAATTAACTGAGGTTTACTGTTAATGAAATCTTGGATTTCACATTAACTCTGCGCTTAATGATAGGCTCCGTCGGTGATCTTCGGGCCTTTGTTCTATGAGTTGGAGGCTGGACACCTCTCCCCCCGCTAGTGCAGTGGTTTAAATATAGATATATATGGGTTCGTATATAGGTTAAGAAATATCATGTGGTGTAGCGGTGGCATGTGGTGTTGGCAGTGGGAAGATCCCGTGTTTGACCCCCGCCAACCCTTCCGATCTTTAAATAAACTTTTATAACATCGCGGATGGTGGGGGGGGCACGTGGCCGCCGTAGGCTGAGCCACCTGTCCTTTCCCCATTGGCCTGCTTTCAACCAATAATAACTTGCCACCAAACAACAAATTTGAACAAATCTAATGCTGCCACTTGGCAGCCCCACACTAGCCAGAGGAAAATGAGAAATTTTGACCCAGTCCAGTCAGCATGCCACATCAGCAGTATAGACTGCTAACTAGGCTACGTGTCTGCCTTTTTTTACAAAATTTTCCTATTTAGAAAAGTGAACATAACTCATTTATGGGAGCATATAGAGTCCAGTTTGCACAAAACGAAGTGCGTCAGATTCAGAATGACAAGCACTACGTAGTCGTTTAGGTTTTGCGCCAACCTGAGAACTTTGATTTTTGAGCATAAAACTGAGCACCTGACCATTCCTCCCCACTAGAAGCCTTTCAGACCCAAAAATATATTTAATTATTGAACATGTGGATGAGTGTACAGTTCCCTCACCCTTCTAGTCTCAATCCACTAGAATTTTCCTAATTTCAACAATCTAATATTTTCAAAAAAACTAATCTTTTTCCTTGATTTTGGAGACCCTGTCTTGATGTTGTAGACACCATCATGCTGCAATTTTCCTGAATTTGAAGAACATTAAGTTTTCCTTGAAGAAACAAACTTGTTTCCACCTCAGTTGTCAATCAAAGGAAACTTGAAAACTATCCCACCTCGAACATTGTCAACATGGAGATTTTTAGCTTGTCTTGCCTTGTACATGCATCGAATTTTGACCAAGTTTTTTCGCCATTTCCATGTACCATTTTGAAACCAAAAACAAGTACTTGTGGAACCTATGCCTTCTTTGTCAATTTTTTTTGGCGCTTTCTCTTTGACCTTTGCACTCTTTCGCATCGACATCTTGTTTCCATCACTGTTCAACACTGATATGGACTGCTCCAATTATTTCTCATCATGTTTACCTCTTTTCAAAGGAAACATGTTAGAGTCCTAAAACATTTTATTACAAACATTAGAAACTTCAATGAAATCATCTTGATCATTTCATGCATATTTTTGAAAGGTCTCATTCAAAACATCACTATTCTTGAACATTAAGAAAGCCAAATTTTGACTTGCATTCACTATTCTCTTCATTTCTCCTGTATGTATAAGAGACAAAATTCTCTTCTTCTTATGTGCTCTAACTATGTACTCAATTCCATTCTTGAACAAGTGGTACTTATTCTCATGGTGATGAAATACTTCTTTCATGTCATAAATATAAGGACTTCCCAAAACAATACCTGAAATATCAAGTGAAACTACATCAAGTTCAACTTCGTTAAGAAAGTTTGAATTGATTGTGTTATCACCAAATTGAGTCCTCTTGGGCTGCTTCAATGGTCAACTTGGAATAATTGTTTCAAACCAGCTTCTGACTAGAGCTTAGCCTCTTCAGTCTGAGAGGGCTCTCTCATGGATAATTTATGATATTGGTTAATGATAAAGATAGATGGCTAAATCTATGAATTGTGTCTTGGTTTTGTGTGTTTGCAAGTTGAAAAGATGAAGGCTTGCTACCATTGGGCTATGGAGTCAGTGACAGGGATCTCAATGACAAAGGCTCTCCTTGTGGAAGCTGAGGCATGAAAATACTTTAATGATAGTAGAATACACACATACATAGTTTACTCAATATATAAATGTTAAAATGAAGTCAGAGCATGAGAAACATGAATTCTGAGTAATGAACATTAAGATACTGAAAGCAGTACATTGAGAAAGATATCCAATAGTTTAGTGCTTGAAAGGAAGTTAGAGAATGCAAAGCAAGAATTATGAGTAATCAAACATTAACATATTGACAGGAAGTAATAAGATACATAGGTTTCATGAAAGCATCAAATGAATCTCAGGTGAAGGATGAAGCCAATAGCCATTCTCCATTACTGATCAAAAACATGTTTACAATAGTAGCAGTCAGCCATAAAATATCCAAACCCACTCTAACTCTAAAACTAAGTCCTTTATAGAATTAAGACTCACAAAAATTATATGCCACCTTGATAGCTTCGAATTCCCACTTCAGAGACCTATTTCAAACATGATTCTATCACTTGGAGACTTCCTAGGGATATTTATGTTTTGCCGAGTTTGAATACAAAAAGGGCTCTTATTTCATTAATAGTTCAACAAACCAATTCAATAACCCTTATCAACTGCAACCAACTAATTTTATGAGTGTACTAGAGTATTGATGTGTCATTATACCACTTGGATGCTGAGCTGACCTCCTCCAAGTCGAATTTCTACAATTTGTTCACAAATATGGTCAGTGAAAATTCTAAAAACATAGGCTTCAAAGATGTGTATAATTTCCAAACCCTGATCTCTTTGCAGACACTAAGATATTTTTCTATAGATGGAATGATGCTAAAGAAAAAAATATTTCATATTTCCAAAATATTTTTTCATTTGGTCAGAAACCGTATACACAATTCGCTATGAAAACAATTTTTCAACAGTTTCGTAGCGTGAAAAGATGAGTGTATAATGACCAAACCTTGATGGATTTGCAAAAACTGAGAGAGGTTTTCGTATAGGGGCATGTATTGAAGAAATAACTCTTTCACATTTCCAAAATACTCTTTCAGTTTCTCAAAAACCTTAAAAAACAATTCGCTATGAAAACAATTTCCAGCAGTTTCGTAGCATACAAAAATGACCTTTGCCATCAGAATTTCTGCTTCTTTTCTCTTGCATGGTCTATCATGTTCTGACACATCTTCCCTATCATTTCTTCCCCTTTGAAACTACCAAAAGTGGTTTCTTAGCGTTTTCCTAGCTTCAAGCCTAGGAAACACTACGAAACTGTTGAAAATTATGTTAATTCCAGATTTTTTCTTGGTTTCAAAAATGAGCTTTCTAGCTATATAAAATTTGTTTCCAACATTCCATTAAACTTTCAAAACATAATCCAGCTCAAAATAAGAGCTTTGAGGTGTTTCCTCTTCAAAAGACATCATTTTCTCCTTTATCAAGTTTATTCATCACTAAAATGACTCTGTTTTTTCTGAAAACATAGGGTTTAGAGATGAGCTCTTTTATCCCTATCCTTGATATATATTGAAAAAATGAAGGCATTTTTTGTATTTCATTATATATTTAAGAAAAACCTCTCTTGTTTTTTTGAAACACATCTCCAGTTGTCCAGAATTGACATTCTAAAAACATGTATAAAACAGGAAAATTCTGCATTCTGAAAACAAAAAAACCCCTTTTCGGAGTTGTAAGCTTGGGAAATGAAATATGTCAGAAAATGATGACTGATGTAACATGATATGACCTATATGGAGGTGGTTTTAAGATGAAATGAGGGTGGTATTGAAACTTAAGATAGGTTAAATATGAAAAAATGAAATTTCCTATGCCAACGTGGAAGAGTTTTAAGGAGTCCTTACCCTTTTGAGGAGTGAACTATATGACCGTGTCAAGTAATGACTCACAAAATTATGAGTGATAACAGATTGCAAACCTTAGGATGCACTTCCTTGTTACCTGCAAGTTTTCATTTTTGAATATCCAACCTAAAGGATAGGGTCTCGGATGTGTAAGAGATTCAATATTTAACATCTTAACTAAGTCTTCAAAAATAAAATTGGCTTGAGAACCACTATAAAATAGTGTGCCTATTTTGGTATTTTTTGAAACAACTCTAATATGAAAGAGTTCAATTCTTGTATCTTCATCTTGAGTTACATTAGAAAATTTTGAAGAACTAGTGCTTGTTATTCTCTTACCTTTCAAAACCATTGATGTAATCTTGGTTTCATCTCCTGAATATGAACCTAAGTCATGTTCAATGATTGCAACTTTTTTCTCCTTATCTTTGGTTTTAAGTTTGTTTGGCTTCAACTCTAGATGGAGTTGCAAAAAATGGTCTTCATCATGGCCATTTTTTGAACAATTTTTACATGTGAGTTTCTCTTCTCTATTTTAATAGAACCATTTTTGTTTCCTCTTCCATTAAACTTACCCTTTCCTTTACCTTCATACTCAAGGAAACTATCACTTTTATGATCTGCACTATGTTTCCCTCTTGCTTCTAGATGTACGGTGTTAGCACGGGATAAATTTTAAAATTTACACTTTGGTATGCATAGTTTTAAATGCTATGCATGCAACACAATGACGAAATGAATTCTATAACTTATTTTAAGGAAAGAGTTTTAAGCTGAGGCATTTCTTTTCAACAGTTGCAAGATGGGAGGAGACCATTCTACAGAAATGGACGTAGAAGTTTTACCATCAATGTTGTCAGAAGAGTTATAGAAGGAAACAGATAATAAGTTCAATATAGACCAACCTGGTTCAGATCAATATATGTTGGAACAGGTTTCACTAGTGCAGGGAACATCTATTGTGGACTTCAGGAGTCTCAAGGAATTAACTGATTTGACTGAAAAGGGGTCTTCACAGATGGGTTTCCCTATGAAGTAGTGGGAGGCTAGGCAGGAAAATGCTTTCCATCTTCTTAATGAAGAACTTGACATATTAAAGAAACAATAGTAAGAAGTTGAACTTAAGGAACTTGAAATTTTGGAGGAGCACATGTTTGAAGGAGAGAATTGTGTTGTACATAAGAGGAATATTTCCATTCTCGAGGATGATTATAGATTTGGAGAAACAACACCAATTTTTAAAAAGGACGTTTATGTTTGCACTAATAAATTTCGGATGGGGGTTGATCATGATTCTACAGAGTATTGGAAAGAACGGGCAAAAAAACTTGAAATATTATTCGATGCAAGCATTGAAAGAGAAAACAAGCTCCAAGAAAAACTACAAGAAAACATAGGGTTGTTGGAAAAACAAATGCAACGAGTGGAAGAAATATCTCAGATGTTAACAAGAGATGAAAACTTCTTACATTTTGTTCTCCATAATTCACTTGTTGTGATTGGTCATCAAGATAAGGAGTTACGTTATCGGTTTATCTATAATCACTTTCCTAGTCTTCAGGGAGAGGTTATCATAGGGAAAAATGATGTTGAGATATTTTCTGGAGTGGTGTGAAAGAATCTCAAGATTTTAAGGAAGAAGTTGTTTTGCGTGGATTACCAGCAAAACAGGATATTAATTTTGAAACAGAGTTATTTGGGATGAAGAAATTCTTAATCTATGCAGAGCTTGTTTTTAGTAAAACTGGGGAGACAATTGGAGTGAACTATATGGGGATGGATATTACTGAGCAAGTTGCAAGAGAAAAAAATTGGAAAATATTCGAGAGGAAATAGCAGTGTGAAAAGCTATGGAGATAGAACTCAATAAAACAATCCATATAATAGAGGAAGCCATGAGGTTAAAACAAGTGTTGGCAACAATGTCTCATGAAATCCATTCATCATTAACAGGTGTTGTTAGCATGGCTGAAATACTTGCTACTACCAAAATAGATCCAGAACAACGAAAGTTACTGGATGTCATGATATCCTCTCAGGATTTAGTTCTTCAACTTATAAATGAAATTATTTACCTTTCCAAAGTTGAATTAGGATGTAAATTCTGTAACTGAAATGGAGTCCTTGCATAGGATAGTGTTTGGAGGATCAAATGCTACAACAGTTCTTGTACCATTTTTGGAATATTTTTTTCATGAACATCAGAGAAAGCTTTCTCGGGTAGAACAGTTTAAGACATGGTGTTTGGAAAAGATTGCAAAATAATAGAGCATTCTTTTGAGACAACTTCTTAAATTCACTAGTGAAGGTGGGCCAAACTTGAAGTGGCTTTGGTAAAGTTATTTTGAATGAAATTGAATGTATTTAAAATGTATAATTAATTAATTAATTCTATATTTTAAAAATTGTTAAACCGTTGCATATTTTGCTTATGGGATATGGTAATTGATTAAAATCAACGGTTTCAATCTAATTTCTGACCCCCTCGGTGTTTCGAAGTTTAATGGAGGAGCGGGGGTCGGAAATGGGTTGTTTTCATTTCCTAGCCAAGGACCACATGGCAAGTGGAGGATATGTTCACACCCCCTCCCTCTGATGCCGCTTACCATCTACTGGTCACTATGAAATCTGGTTTTAGGTTTATGTAAAACTAAACCAGAAATTTTGTGTCAAGTTTATACAAGTCGCTTAAGATGCTTAGCTTATGTGGTGGTTTTTAAAGTGCATAGTTTATATTTTTATGGGCTCGTAACCAAGCCATGCTCGACCTGCCCAATTGAAGTCGCAATTTTAATAGTGAAATGGAAATGATCAGGCCAAGTACGTTCCTCCAATATGACTTATCGACTAAGGCGCCTATGGTATTGTTTGTGCAACAATTAACTCAGAGACAAACGAGGAAGTTTCTGTCAAGAAAATTGGAAATTATTTTGCGAATAGGATTGATGCAAAGATGACTCTTTGAGAGAGTAAGATTCTATGCAACATGGACCATGAATATATCATTGCAATTAAAGATAATATTCTTCCTCCTTAGAGAGAGAATTTTAAAGATGTGTATATTGTATATGAGCTCACGGATACAGATATCTGCCAGACAATACACTCCAAAAAACCATTATATGTGGATCACTATAAATATTATATATATAAATTATTGAGAGGGCTTAAGTACATACACTCTGCGAATATTCTGCATAGATATTTGAAGCCCAGTAATTTTCTTCTAAACGAGGATTGTGACCTAAACATAGGTGATTTTGGGCTTGAACGGACTACTTCAGACTCAGACTCTACGATAGAGTATATTGTGACTCGTTGGTATAGAGCACCAAAACTACTATTTAATTGTTCAGAGTACAGAGCAGCCATTGATATCTGGTTAGTTGGTTTCATTTTCATGGAGATACTAAAGCGAGGGCCCTTGTTTCCTAGTAATAATTATGACGAGCAATTAAAACTCATCACTGATTTTATTAGTTCACCATATGATTTTGATCTTGGAATTTTGTGAAGTGATAGTACTAGGAGATACATCAGGAAACTCCCACAGGTCCCTAAGCAACCTTTTTCTTAGAAATTTCCTAACATGGACGAAGATGCTCTAGATTTAGTTGAAAAAATGCTTCTATTTGATCCAAGCAAGCGTATCACAGTTGAAGAGGCTTTGAATCACCATTATTTGTCAAGTATACTTGGCATCAATGAAGAACCTAGATACCCTAATCCTTTCAATTTTCATTTTGAACAGAGCTCGTTCACTGAGGAAGACAATCAAGAGACATAAATCCATTGTCCACAAGCAGAGACATTAACTTCAAAAACGTACAACGGGAAAATGGGAATGAAATCGGAAATTATGAGAGATGGTTTTGATCAACATGAGGAATATCAAAAAAATCTCTCTGATTTTACACAGGGTTCGGGAGCAGGGACAATCGAAGACATGTCTGAGGGCCATTTTTCAAGACTCTGATTTCCCATTTTAAGGCATGATTTTGCGGCGACTTTTGTGGAGAGATGGAGATGAAATTTAAAAATCTGAGAGAGGTTTTTGACCATCACAAGGCAAAGAAAAATAAAATATATCTGATTTTGCATAAGTGTCAGCGTTGGGGACAAAAAAATGTCTGAGTGTACCCCTTTTCTTAGCAGATTTGGCCCAGATTACAGCTCAGATTTTTAGAGATTTACTTGCTATTTTCTGCTAGGATAATTGAGTTTGATCTCCTGAGCCTAAGGAATGTATTTGATATAAATCTCTATGTTTGTAACAGAGAAAATGGAGTAGGATTAAGGAAGCGAAAGTGCCAGCACTATATTAGAATTAAGGATTCAGCAAAGGCAATCCGAATGATAGAGCCAGATGTCAGAGCCATCCAGATTTGCCTCTTCATGACCACCTCAGCCACCTTTAGCCTACTTTTTGGATTCATAAAAATTTTCCTGATTTAATTCAAGAGGCGATGTTTTTGTCAAAGATTTTTTTTCGGGCCTTGCATGGCCATAATTGTCTAGTTTTAATTTAATTGTAATCTATGAATGTTGTCGAGTTAGATTAGGGAAGCCGACATAGTTTTTAGTTAAATACTGCATACCTTAGGAGTATCAGGGGTTGGAAGATTGAACCCTACTAAAACTTGCACTGTAATAACTATTGGAATGCTTTAATTTTTGGAAGATGGAGCATCAATAGTAAGAAAACATTTGCAGGATACTTGAGCTGTGTATGTCTGGTGATGTGATTCTCTTTTCTATGTTGAATGTTTCCACTGTTTTTCCTCACTACGTATCATTTTAAGCTGATTGTCAAACAAAAAGTTTAAATTAAGATTTGTTGTTTGAGCTCCTTAATTATCTCTGTGATTACAATATGAATGTTTTCTTCATGCATTTTGATTAAGAAATTCTTAATTTCTTTTTAAAAACTACTGCAAATTCACTACTTCTTTCACCTGACAATCCCTGCTGATTTAAGATCCAGCACACACAGTTAATTTTCCCTATGATTCTTTTGAAATTTTTGATGCCATAGGAACAGCCCCTGTCTGAATCCATAACCCAATGGATTAGTTTCATGCAAACCTGCTCATCTAACAAACAAAATCAATCAAAAAAACCTACACTACCATCACTGTAACTATCCTAACATCGGCATTTATATCCATCAAGCTAAATAATAAAAACAGAGAGAGCCCTCTCTGATTCTATGAAGGCTAGGTACTGGACTCCAAAGTAGTTTGATGTTGTCCTCTATCATTTATTCTTGCCAATCTTATAAATTATATGGCCAAAAAATAATGGCGACCATACTAGGGAGAACTATTGAAAATATTATCATTTCATCAGAACTTAGAAACCCCAGTCAAAACATTGTATGATTCATGTATTTTCCAATATTGGTATCTGTTTTTTGATGGTGGAAAAATAGCCAGACACAAGAAGGTTGAAATCATCCACCTAGCGAATCCAATCCATGTCAGTTCCATTCAAATACTCTCCTAGAGGAAGGACCTGAAACATGACCAGTCAGCATGGAAAGAGAAGGTATTCAAGTCCAAATTGGATTCAAGAAATTTTTGGTTTTGTCTGTAACTATATTCTACCTTACTTTAAGCCTAAACAAGAGTACGTTGTTGAGGTTTACATTGATCATTGGCAAATTGATGATCCTCAAAAAGCTAAGCCCCAAATTGTAGATCATGTACATACTCATACACCAGTGAACATCCCGGATGCACTTGTGGAAAATGCAGTGAAACATGAGCCTCATGATTCATCTCCTACTCTTGCTAAATTCCCAAATGGTTATAAGCCTCTTGCTTTACCGCCTATACCTATAAAAGTCCCAAACAGATACAAGCCTCTGGTTTTGCCTCGTATCCTCCATGACCTCCCTGCAAATTTTATCAATAATCTACCCAGATTTGATGGAGAAAATGAAAATATCACTGCCTAAAATCACATTCAAAATATTGAGGGATTTCTTGATCGGTTTGAGGTAGGAGAAGATGATGTGTGTATCAGAATTTTTTCCCTATCAAATAGGTTTAAAGAGCTTCTAGCTGCAAACATTAGCAATTTTCATAAATTCCCTCAAGATTTCCTAGATAGATGGGTGGTCATGGGAAATTTTTTTATCATCATAGAAGAGTATAACCATTTAAAAATATAGCCAGGGGAGACAATACAACATTTTTCAGCCAGGTTCAATAAGGTATACCATTCAATGTCTACTAAGATAGAGCCACCCCCAAGATTAGCTCTCTGGCACTATCCAGATGCATTTCACCCAGAGATGGTGTTCCAGTTAAGAGAAAGGGACCCTGCAACCCTTGAAGAGATGAAAAATAT
The DNA here is from genome assembly GCA_034641835.2 of Pinus albicaulis. Classification (NCBI taxonomy): domain Eukaryota; kingdom Viridiplantae; phylum Streptophyta; class Pinopsida; order Pinales; family Pinaceae; genus Pinus; species Pinus albicaulis. The sequence goes on along the minus strand of CM076571.1, from coordinate 222,193,940 downwards.
GGCAGTTGATGTGGAAGCAAACCTTCTGAACGGAGAGGTAAAGTTAAAGGCTTTGGAGAAGAAAAAATTAGAAAAAGGGAAATTGATATCTTCAGAGATAAAACTAGATGTTTTGACAAAAACAATCAATGAAATGATACATATGATTAGTAGGAAAGAGGAACTTGTTGTTTTAATACGTCATGTTCCATTAGTTTCAAAAAGGACAAGCATCAATATACCCAATCAGTTCGCAACTCATCCTGGACACCCTAAAACAGAAAGTGAAGTTCAAAATTAGAAAGAGGGAGGAAAATTTACTGAGATGATGTGCATGTTAGGTGACCTTGCATATGGAAGTAATCTCCTTAGAAGTAGTCATCAAGATGAAAAGTATATGGTTGAGATTGAGGCTAATTTTTCAATGCAACCAGCATTGTCTTCATGGGAAGAAGAGGCCCGGTGACCACAATGCAAAGATGGAAATCGAACTCTGCAAGCTGAGAAAGGTTGCAAAGAGGATAATGCATAAATTTGTCAAGTAATTACAAAAGGCTTTCCTCTATTTTTTTCCTAACTCTTAAGGGAGCATTAAAAGCAGGTTTCAAATAAGAAGCAGGAGGAATTCTCTAATGAATTGTTCAAGGAAGAGATGGATGATACAAACCATGGTTTAGATCAAGAAATTCATTCTATGAACCATATTGAAATCATAAAATATGAAAAAAATGATGAATTGATCCAGATTTATTCTTTGCCTTTATGTTTTAATTCATTTCAGATCATGAAAGGGAATCTGGATCACATTCTAGTTGATAATCACAGGAGAAGAGAACTCTCTCACCAATCAGATGATGAAATCATGGATGATAAAAAATATGTTTTAAATCCAAAGGTTCAGCCCTTGAGTGCTTTTGAATGTCAAGTAGCAGATGAAATCACAGAGTCTGAAATAGATGATGAATTGATCAAGTTTTATTCTCTATCTTTATGCTTTAATGCATTTCAAATTATGAAAGGGAATTGGGATCACATTATGGATGATAATCATAAGGGGAAACATCAAGTCTCAGAGGAACCAACACTACCATATAAAGCACCACATGACCCAATAGCAGACGCATTGGATGGTTTCTATTTCCAAAGTCAATCTTCTTATCTTCATAATGCTCTCTAAAGATTCTATGATATGGATATGATCATACAGTCTTCCCCATTGTCTGATCCAGTAGAATTATTGGCAAAAAATTCATCATATAGCATGCAAACATGTTATGAGTCGATTGAAAACATGGAGAGCACATCTACAGTACCAATTTATGAAGCTGAGTTGGTTGAGTCGGAATATCCAAAAATAAATCAAGAGTATCTTGATCCAGTGGCTGTCTATACGGATGAATTTTTCTCTACAAAGCCATCATATATTTCTTGTGTGTCAGTTGTTTTTCAAGTGTACCAATATCCATGTAAAGTAGATCATGTGAGGAATTTCTATCAAATATTATTATCGTGTTTGTTGTTGAATATGGTGAAGAGAAGTGGAAGAAAAGAGTTATTCATGCAATTGCTTGATTGCCTACACTAGCATTATTGTATCATTTAGAAGGGTAGCCATTTCAGTAGATTAGGGTATGCAGGGGTGAAAATAAGCTCAGTACTCTGAGCATATTTCCAATTTCGGTTTTATATTTCTTTTCATTTCCATATCAATGTGTTTTATACTTTAGTTTCAACACAGTTCTGGTCTCACCACTCAAATTTTCAAGGTATAGTAGTAAGTTCTGCTAGATAGTTTGCAATACATATTTCAATGGTAGTTTCAGTTCAGATTTCAGTATGCCAATAAGATGGCTAGGCAAGCAAGCTGGATGGGCAAGCATGTGGTCTCTTTCTATCGGTTAAAGTCAGAAGGAATAATAAGCTAGTTTCTAGTCATTGAGTTGCATGACAGATCAAGACACAAGTTGTGGGATCATCCAAAGGGATAAGGCACTGATTTATGAATCCAAAGATCTGAGATTCTTGACACCTCTGCTGGAGCTTCCATCCCTAGAAGGAGTTGATGTTAGCATAGGATAAATTTTAAAATTTACATTTTGGTATGCATAGTTTTAAATGCTATGCATGCAACAAAATGATGAAATCAAGTCTAGAACTTATTTTAAGGAAATATTTTTAAGCCAAGGCATTGATTTTTGACAGTTGCAAGATGGGAGAAGACTATTCTACATAAATGGACATAGGATTTCTATCATCAATGTGGTCAGAAGAGTTATAAAAGGCTGCATATAAGCAATTCAATATAGATCAACCTAGTTCAGATCAAGATATGTTGGAAGAGGTTTCGCTAGTGCAGGAAACAACTATTGTGGACTTCAAGCGTCTCAAGGAATTAACTGATTTGACTGAAAAGGGGTCTTCACAGACGGGTTTCCTTATGAAGTAGTGGGAGGCTAGGCAAGCAAATTCATTCCATCTTCTTAATGAATAATTTGACATATTAAAGAAACAAAAGCAAGAAGTTCAACTTAAGGAACTTGAAATTTTGGAGGAGCACATGTTTGAAGGAGAGAATTGTGATGTAGACAAGAGGAATATTTCCATTATCGAGAATTATTATAGATCTAGAGAAACAACACCAAGTTTTAAAAAGGACGATTATGTTTGCACTAATAAATTTCGGATGGAGGTTGAGCATGACTCTATAGAGTATTGGAAAAAACGGGCAAAAAATATTGAACTATTATTGGAGGCAAGCATTGAAAGGGAAAAAAAGCTCCAGGAAAAAATCCAAGAAAACATAGGGTTGTTAGAAAAAAAAAATGCAACCAGTGGAAGAAATATCTCAGATGTTAACAAGAGATGACAACTTCTTACATTTTGTTCTCCATAATGCACCTGTTGTGATTGGTCATCAGGATAAGGAGTTACATTATTCATTTATCTATAATCACTTCCTTAGTCTTCATGGAGAGGTTATCATAGGGAAAAATAATGTTGAGATATTTTCTAGAGTTGGTTTGAAATAATCTCAGGACTTTAAGGAAGAAGTTTTACTGCGTGCATTACTAGCAAAACAGAAAATTACTTTTGAATCAAAGTTATTTGAAATGAAGACATTCTTAATCTACGTAGAGCCTATTTTTAATAAAACTAGGGGGATCCTATTTACTTTTGAAACAAAGTTATTACTGATCAGGTTGCAAAGAGATAAAATTTGACAAATCTTCAAGAGGAAATAGCAGTGCGAAATGCTATGGAGAGAGATCTCAATAAAATAATCCATATAACAGAGGAAGCCATGAGATTAAATGTTGGCAACAATGTCTCATGAAATCCGTTCACCATTAACAACTGTTGTTAGCATGGCTGAAATACTTGCTACTACCGAACTAGCTCCAAAACAACAGTAATTGTTGGATGTCATGATATCCTCTGGGGATTTAGTTCTTCATCTTATAAATGACATTCTTGACCTTTCCAAATTTGAATCAAGATGTAAAGTTTGCAACTGAAATGGATTCCTTGCATAGGATAGTATTTGAAGGATCAAATGCTACAACAGTTCTTGTACCATGTTTGGAAGATTTTTTTCATGAACAACAGAGAAAGCTTCCCTGGGTAGAACAGTTTAAGACATGGTGTTCGGAAAAGATTGCAAAATACTAGAGCATTCTTTTGAGACAACTTCTTAAATTCATTAGTAAAGGTGGGTGAAACTTGAAGTGGCTTTTATAAAGTTATTTCGAATGAAATTGAATGTGTTTAAAATGTAGAATTAATTAAACAATTCTATATTTTAAAAATTGTTAAACCATTGCATATTTTGTTTATGGGCGATGGTAGTTGATTAAAATCAATGGTTCCAATCTAATTTCGGACCCCCTTGGTGTTTCGAAGTTTAATGGAGAAGGGGGGGGGTTCTGAAATGGGATGTTTTCATTTCCCAGCCAAGGACCACGTGGCAAGTGGAGGATATGTTCGCAATCCCTCCCTCTGATACTGCTTACCATCTATTGGGCCCTCCTAAATTTGGTTTCGGGTTTTCATAAAACTAAACCAGCAATTTTGGGTCAAGTTTATACAACTCACTTAAGATACTTCGGTTAAGCGGTGGTTGTTAAAGTGCAGAGTTTCTGTTTTTCTGAGCTAGTAACTGGGCCATGCTCGACCTTCTTAGTTGAATTTACAACTCTAATAGTGAAATGGAAATGATCAGGCGGTGTTGATGGATTTTTCCGTCGCATTTATACAACATTTCATTGCAAACTTGTTGATTGTCATAAAAAATGGGTTTTGCAAAGGGATACAAAACCAAATAACTTGTTGATTTCTTGTGACGACCAATCGGAAGTCACATACAGGGAATTTTGACTCATGGCGGTAGGTATGTATAGTATAATATCTTCAGGAACCTCTTTGAAGTTTCCTCCAAGTACTTTCCTCCGATATGACTTATCGTCCAAGGCGCCTTTGGTATTGTTTATGCAGCAGTGAACTTAGAGACAAACGAGGAAGTAGATATCAAGAAAATTGGAAATTATTTTGTGAATAGGATTGATGCAAAGAGGAATCTTCGAGAGATTAAGCTTATATGCCACATGGACCAAGAAAATATCATTGCAATTAAAGATATCATTCGTCCTCCTTAGAGAGATAATTTTAAAGATGTGTATATTGTATATGAGCTCATGGATACAGATCTCTAGAACCCATATACCCTACTCGTTTCAATTTTTATTTTAATAGAGAACATTCACCGAGGAAGACAGTTGCGAGACATATAAAGTTAAATAATTTACAATCTGATTTGATTCTAGCAGGGTGCTTTTTCTCATTGTCCACAGGCAGAGACATTAAATTAAAAAACATACAGCGTGAAAATGGGAATGAAATCAGAAATTATGAGAGAGGTGTTTGATCAGCACAGGGCAAAGAACAAAAACCTCTCTCTGATTTTACATATCTTTTAGGAGAAGGGGGAGTCGAAGACATGTCTGAGGGTTATTTTTCAAGACTCTGATTTCCCTATTTTAAGGCATGATTTTGCAGCGACTTTTGTGGAGAGCTGGAGATGAAATTTGAAAATACGAGAGAGTTTTTTGACCAAAGCGGGGCAAAGAAAATTAAACTCTCTCCGATTTTTCATAGATTTCACCGTTGTGAAGAAACAAATTTCTGAGTGTACCCCTGTTCTCAGCAGATTCAGCCCAAATTGCAGCTCATGTTTTTAGAGATTTGCTTGTTATTTTTTGCTAGGATGATTGAGTTTGATCTCTTGAGCCTAAGGAATGTATTTGATATGAATCTATATGTTTTTAATAGAGAAAATGGAGTAGGATTAAGGAATCAGCAGTGCCAGTGCCGTATTTGAATTAAGGATTTAGAAAAGGTTGTCCGAATGATAGAGAGAGATGTCAGAGCCATCCAGATTTGCCTCTTCGTGACCACCTCAGCCACCTTCAACCTATTTTTTGGATTGATATAAAGCTGCTTGATTTAATTCCAGAGGCAGTGTTTTTGTTAGAGAGTTTTTTCAGGCCTTGTGTGGCCATACTTGTCCAATTTTAATTTAATTGTAATTAATGAAGGTTTCCGAGTGATATTAGGTTAACCGACATAGTTCTTTGTTAAATAATGCATACCTTAGCAATATCAGGGATTGAAATATTGAATCCTGTTGAAACTTGCATTGTAAGAACTATTGGAACATTGTAATTTTTGGAAGCTGGAGCATCAATAGAAAGAAACCATTTGTAGGATACTTGAGTTGTGTCTGTCTGGTGATGTGATTCTCTTTTCTATGTTGAATGTTTCCGTTGTTTTTCCTCACTACGTATCCTCTTGAGCTGATTTTCAAACAAAATTTTAGATTAATATTTGTCATCGGAGCACCTTAATTCTGTTTTTTATTACAATATAAATGTTTTCTTCATGTAGTTTCGTTAAGAAATTCTTAATTTCTTTTTAACCACTACTGCAAATTCACTACTTCTTTCACCTCACAATTCCTGCTGCTTTAAGATCCAACACACACAGTTACCTTGCCTTGTTATGTTTTTGAACTTTTTGATGCAACATAAACAACCCATGTTTGACTCCATAGCCCAATGGATTAGCTTCATGCAGACCTGCTCATCTAACCAACAAAATCAATCAAAACAACCTACACTACCATCACTGTAACTAGCCTAACATCAGCATTTATATCCATCAAGATAAATTATAAAAACAGAGAGAGCCCTCTCTAAGTCTAAGAAGGCTACGTCTTGGACTCAAAATTGGTTTAATGTTGTCCTCTATCATTTATTCTTGCCAATATTATAAATTATACAGCCACAATATATGGCTTGAACTCAAACCTCATCTAATTTTGTAGGATTGAACACAAGAATAGTATGTCTAAGATAGTTGTGTGAACCCCCAATGTACTTTAACAAAGTTTTTCGAGAAGATAAATCGACACCTAAAATAAGAGCTCTTCTCCTAAATTCATGTGTAATCTTGCACATGTTTCCCTTTCAATTTTCTAAAATTATGCCAGCCCATAATAGCTTTTGCATGTAAGTTAGAGGGTAAAAGCAGCAATAAAATTTGACCAAGACATTGTGATCTTACCATTTTTCTTAATATCATATTGTGTCTTTTCTTCCCACCATACAAGTGTTGCACCCTCCATTCTCAAGGAAGCCAATTGAATCTTTATGTCATCTTCTTGAAGGATCTAAATCTTTCAATAAACCTCCAATTCACGACTCCAATTCGTTAGCCATCTATAAATTTTGTTATACCAAAATATGGCTAAAAATATGTTTCAAGCCTTTAAGAGACCATTTACATTCAAAAATTGCTCATCCTTGAAGTCTTATTATGTCCTTAAAATTTTGAAGACCATCTTCACTACCGTTTTTATTTATAAATCCCTGCTGTTATGAAAGGAAAAACTGTTCTAAAGCTTCCATCCATTCATTTTTACCCCTCCATTATATTCAATTTTTCCCTTTTCATTTATCTTTCATCTTCTCCAAAAATCCCTCATTTTTCCCTTATTTTATCCCAAAACCCCTTTAAACCTTGTGAAATCACTTTTTAAGGTTTAAAAGCCCCTTTTCTACACTATCGGAACCCTCAGAAAACCTCCATTTTCCCTTAAAAACTTTAGTTTTTTACTAAGGACTTAAGCCTCTTTTGGCCTTAAGCCTTAGCCCCTTTCCACATGTAACTGAGCGCTATGCCCAGCCCCAGGCCTATCACATCGCTCTACTGCAAAGGTTTTTCCCATTGTTGTCTCTTACAAAACCGCTGATGCGATATCCAACCGCCGATGCAATGTGGTCCCTACCCATCGCATCGCAACTTCACAAAGTTTTTTTTACTATTCGTTGATCCATATGATCCGCAGATATGATGAGGACCCCAAATTGTGCATCGCGCTACTCACCCCCGATTTTTTCCCCACCGTTGATCTCAGTTTCGATTCAACGACCAGTGCTTCATCGGCGCTTCGCAATTTTCTTTCGCAATGGGTTACACCCGTTCCTCTTCCGATTTCTGATTGCGATATAACTAGGTCCCACTTCCCCTCGATTTCTGCACCAAACCCCTTTTAAAACCTTTATTCCTTTTTGTAATTTTCATTTTTCGACCTTTTGTTTTAGAAATAACCCCGACCGTTGATCTATAAAGATCAAAGGCCATCAAGCCACCCACCCTTCTGCCTTTCTACTTTCAATCCTGACCGTTGATCCTTTAAACAAATCTTAACGGCCTGCACTCATCGCTTTTCATTGCATCGGAAACTTTCCTAGGCGTTTTGTTTCCCTTGCTGTTCTTCCCCGCCGATGTGATATGCCTCCATCGCATCGTTGATTCCACCATCGCATCACTGATTCCACCATCGCATCGCTGCGTTCAAATGATGTTTCACTTCACCCTCCCCTACCATCCGCCGATGTGATCCTCCGATGAAGATCTCCACTGTTGATCTATCGGATTAGACAGTCCCTGTTTCACTCCACGTTCAAAAACATTTAGCCCCGTTTTTCAGTCTCCGCCATAGTTTTTCCTCCTTCGCTGCATATTTGCATTTTTTCCTAAATTGCTCCTCCACCTCCATAAAGCCTTCGGAAGTAGTTTTTAGCCCTGCATGCAAGTTTTTATAACTTATATTATTATTTTTTACAAGTTTAAATGGTTGTTTTAAGGATTAAAGTTGTCCCACAGCAAGTTTGTTTCAGAGGTCTAAGGATGACAAACCTGCAGCCTGATTCAATACAAAAGGGACAAAGGGAGGATGAAATATCATGTCTCGAGCCACGATACTATTTCTCGCACAATCAAACCCTCCAGTGAATCCTTCCAAGCCATCTATGAAGAAAAATAGTGGAAAATATCAGTGGTAAAATGTATCAGTCAAAGAAGAAAAACATGAAGTAAAGGGAAAAATAATTAAAGTGAGAAATCAAAGAATAAAGCCCGAAAGTAATGAAGAAATTCTTAAATAAGCCTAAACACAGATTAAAGGACAAATCATTGTGTTATAAAAAAAAAAGCGGAATATGTCAGTCACAAAAATGCCTCCACTGCTACATCAGAGGCCATTTATCCTTCTGAACTACCAAAGTGCCACCTGTAGCCTCAATAAATCAAAATTAAGGCAAAGTTAAATCCCAGTCAATGATATTTTTGTTTAAAGATGCCAAATTAATTGCTAGCCTGCCAAAAGAGTTTAAAAGTCAACAAAAAATAGCCAGTTAGATAAATATTAATGTAAAAACAGTTAATACAGGGAAAATATCAGAGATCTTCTCCCAGCTAAAGTGAAAACATTAAGCATATTAATTGAACCAAGAGCCTTTCCTTTCATTCACCTCCTCTTTTCTTCTATAAATATTCTTGAAGAAGATGAAGATCATTGGTTGGTCTCAAGTTGTATTGAAATTCACTATTTTCCTCAAGTATGGTTCAGGTCATGGTTAATACTGTCTATCAAATGCCTCTTTATGTTCAAATTATGTTTTTAAGTTCCCTTCGTTGAGAATTCAAACTCTCTTTTCAAATTATTAATGTCCATCTCATTCACAAAACTAAAGGATCCCGTGGCCAAGTTAGATTTTCCCTTTGATATCCCATATCATTTGAGTAGGTTTATTTCCATAAGCCTTCTCTTGACTCCATTTCACAATGAATACGTACTTTGCCATTGTCTACATACCTTTGCACCTCATGTTTTGCCAGCCAATTTAACCAAACAAACAACTTGCACTTAATAACTAATTTTAAATCAAATACTTAAAAACAAAAACTGTGTCTTTGCAAAAAATTTGAGAGATCCCTCTCCGAGAACGGGAGGACTAGATCCTAGAACTCTAAAGATTGGTTATGATGTTGCCTTGTCTTTTGTTTAGCCAATCTATCAAAACACAGGACCCCAACATAATGGTGATCACAGTGGGACGTATTGAGTACATAACAGTCTAGCAAACTCTTGTAGACTCAGTAAGTCCTTAAATAACCACATTAACATAAAAATCCAAAAATGTTTCATATTGGCTTCATAATAGACATGGTGGTGGAACCATAAAACATTTTACCTTCACAAAAATCTAAAAAGTTTCCACCTGGCGACTCCACAAATTCCAAAGACCTAATGACTCCACTAGAAAAAGACTCTGAACTGGTTGAACAGACACAATGACCTCTTTGATATCACAAACATGGAATCAAGTATGGACAGAGAAGCAAAACTTGACACATTATTGGATATAGTTTCCGAAATTATATACATACTTGATAAGAGATAGGGAAGGTATGAGGCCAATACAAATGTTGATTATTCAAAACAACCTATGCCTTCTCCAGATAAAAAACAAACTCAACCACTACAAGACATAAAAAACAAACAAAATATATATGATGAGCTAGATTACAGAGAGGATGATGAATAAGGTTGTCAAGAAAGCATTGACAACCTCCCTTTATCTTGTATTGCACTATTAAGGGAACTTTATGACCAAAATGCAAATGTAAAATGTAAGCAGTGTTTTGAGGAAACAATAGGCCACCTAGGAAACAAAAAATCTGAAATAGAAGAGAAATTAGCACATAGAGGGACTCTCCCTCTATGTTATGAATCATTTCAGATTTTTTAAGGAAAAGTAATGCGACAACACAAAAGCAAAAGAAACAAATCATGAACCTCAGACTCAAAGTGACTATCATGAAAATCATGAGGGGTTGTTTGAAACTGAGATAGATCAGGAAAGGGAAGACAATCCTCAAGGTTTCCCTGCAAACACAAGTAAAGATTCACTAGAAGAGGCTCAAGAAGACATCCAGCCTAAAAATCAGTCAATACAAGAGAAAGAGGACTGTTGTACTTCTATCCAAAGAAAAAGAAAAATTCCTCTTTTGACAGAAGAAGAAATTGACCAAATATTAAACAAACAGTCAACCCTCAAATATTCATTATAACAAAACACTTATGCTCATCTACCTATTAGTCCTTATTGTCTTGAAATATAAAATAGACTTGTAGATCAACTTGAAGAAAATCCAACTGATAAACCAATATGCTTGATTGGTGAGATTGTTTATACTGATGATTTTCCAATTTATGATCAGTCTGATGATGATGATGAGCCCAAAATAGAAACTAATCATGCAGGGCAACCAACAATCGATTGGTGTCATGAATTTCACTATCATTAGCTTGAAAGTGGCAATCAACAAATCCAATCCATCAAAAATAGCTTTCACATAATGCGAAGTCAGGAATGTATCAGTTGTAAAGATGAGGTTGAGAAGAGAGAGGAGTTTCTTGAGCAGGATGAATATAAGAAACTTTATCCTAAAAGGGTTGAAGTAATAAAAGATACCCCTGCTAAAAAATATGATGATCTCTTCACATAATACTGTCCGCTAAATCAGAATATCTTGGGACTTCAAGAGGATGGCATTGCTAAATATGATGAGTCCTCCAGTTCAGAAAACAATGAAGATGAGGAATTTTTTCTTTCTCAAGAGAATCTTTATCTTGATCTAGTGGAGGAGAAAGAGGTAATATTGGTTGAAACATATCACTCAAAAACCCATAACTAGGTATTATTTCAATATCCCTATGCTGATTTGTTAAAAACCCTTTAAAAAGGGATAAAGGTTGTTAGCAGCAGTATGTTACCAAAAGCAAGATTATTTTTTATTACTGTTGCTAAGAAACAAAAGGAATGGGAGTGGCCCTACCTATCTAGCATGCTCAAGGAAATGAGCAAGGACCAGTCATGGAACCATCCGATTGATTGGTTGTATTGGAAAAGAGAGTTTATCAACTAAATATGTAAATTTTCCAAAGTTAGAGTAGGATAGATAGGAAAGTAATAAAGCTCATACTTTGAGCATTTTAGTTAGTTTGTTGTTGTTTGCTTTGAAAGAAAAAATTGAAAAATACAAAAACAATAGAAAAAGAAAAGAGGGCATGTAAAACAAGAAAGGTATAGCCCCATATCAAAAAGAGAGACAAAAATATGAAAGTGTGCAAGCTCAAATGCCACTACTAAAAGACACACTGCTATTTTAGTCATACATCATAATCATGACTAATTAGTTTTTTTTTAAATTTACCACAGATAGATTAGTGAATCAGATTTTCCAAACAACTCAATCTTGGCTTATCAGTAAGGTAAATTAGAATATAAAACAAAGGTTCAAACAAGCTCAAATCCTGAACCTATGAAGCATTAAAGAAGAATGGCTCTAATCAAATCAAAATCTGAGCAAAAAGTACAAAGAGGATTGGTTCCAAAATGCTCAAAACTTGAACCAGAAAAGAAACATAAGAAAACTCAAATAAGATCAAAACTAGAGCTGAAGAAATAATGAAGGATGTTTTTTATTTTTCAGATCTTAAGCCTTCATAGTTTTGTTTTAAATTTCTGCAAATAAAATTATGTGTGCAGCTTGTTTTTATGTCATAGATCTATAGCAAGTCAGACTGCTTAAATCCTAGCTTGGCTACTTTTAAATTTCTGTTTTAGAAAATAGAGAATGAAATCTGTCAGACAGTTTAATCCTGACAGATAGTAGTTAGGTAGATAAACTTATGAGTTCAACTGTTTAAACTAAACTCATGAAGAAATAAGGGTAGAATTAGATTAGTTTTATGCTTTCAATCAAAGATTAAAATGTTGATGAAAAGATTCTACCAGTCCAAGTGCACTCTAAAGAAGAAGAAATGCTAGAATCAGTAAGAGTGGGTAGGTAGAGATGTTGTTTTGAAAAATGTTATTATTTCAAAGTGTCTCAAAAATTATCAGATCAAAGAAAGACCAGCCAAAGGAATTGAAGTTGTTGCCCACTAGATTAAGGCACTGGTTTACTAAAAGGCCAAAGATCAATAACTGAGGTTCTGGACACCTAAAGGACAGTTGTCCTCCCTAAGTGCAGCCATTGTTAGCCATCTATAAATTCTGTTATACCAAAAGATGGCTAAAAATCTGTTTCAAGCCTTCAAGAGACCATTTACATTCAAAAATTACTCATCCTTGAAGTCCTATTATGTCCTTAAAATTTTGAATACCATCTTCACTGCTATTTTTATTTATAAATCCTTGCTGTTATGAAAGGAAAAATTGTTCTAAAGCTTCCATCCATTCATTTTCACCCCTCCATTTAATTCAATTTTTCCCTTTTCATTTATCTTTCATCCTCTCTAAAAAGCCTCATTTTTCCCTTATTTTTTTCCCAAAACCCCTTTAATCCTTGTGAAATCCCTATTTAAGGTTTAAAAGCACCTTTTATACACTATCATAACCCTCAGAAAACCTCCATTTTCCCTTAAAAACTTTAGTTTTTTACTAAGGACTTAAGCCCCTTTCATCCTTAAGCCTTAGCCCCTTTCCGCATGTAACCAGGTGATATGACGAGCCCTAGGCCTATCGCATCACTCTACCGCAAAGGTTTTTCCCATTGCTATCTCTTACAAAACAATCGATGCGATGTGGTCCCTACCCATCGCATCACAACATCGCAAAGTATTTTTGACTATCCGCTGATCCATCTGATCCACCAATGTGATGAGGACCCCACATCTCGCATGGCGCCGCTGAACCCCGATTTTTTCCCCACCATTGATCTCAATTTTGATTCAACAGCCAGTGCTTCATCGACGCATCACAATTTTCTTCGCAATGGGTTACACCCGCTCCTCTTTCGATTTGGGATTGCGATATAAATAGGTTCCACTTCCCCTCCATTTCTGCACCAAACCCCTTTTAAAACCATTATTCTCTTTTATAATTTTCATTTTTTGACCTTTTTCTTTAGAAACAACCCCGACCATTGATTTATAAAGATCAAAGCCCATCAAGCCACCCACCCTTCCGCCTTTCTATTTTTCCGAACTCACCCTACTTTCAATCCCAACTGTTGATCCTTTAAACAAATCTTAATGGCCCGCGCTCATCGCTTTTCATCACATTGAAGACTTTCCTCGGTGTTTTGTTTCCCTTGCTGTTCTTCCCCGCTGATGCGATATGACTCCATCGCATCACTGATTCCACCATCGCATCGCTGCATTCCAATGATGTTTCACTTCGCCCTCCCCTCGCGTCCGCCGATGCGATCTGCCGATGAAGATCTCCACCGTTGATCTATCAGATTGGATGGTCCCTGTTCCACTCCACGTTCAAAAAGCTTTTAACCCTGTTTTTTAGCTTTTGCCATAGTTTTTTCTCCTTTGCTGCATATTCGCATTTTTTCATAAATTGCTCCTTCGCCTCCATAAATCCTTCTGAAGCAATTTTTAGCCCTGCATGCAAGTTTTTATAACTTATATTATTATTTTTTACAAGTTTAAATGGGTTTTTTAAGGATTAAAGTTGTCCCACAGCAAGTTTGTCACAGAGGTATAAGGATGACAAACCCGCGGCTTGATTCAATACAAAAGGGACAAAGGGAGGATGAAATATCATGTCTCAAGCCACGATACCATTGCTCGCACAGTCAAACCCTCCAGTGAAGCCTTCCAAGCCATCTATGAAGACAAACAGTGGAAAATATCAGTGGTAAAGTGTATTAGTCGAAGAAGATAAACACGAAGTAAAGGGCAAAATAATTAAAGTGAGAAATCAAACAATAAAGCCCAAAAGTAATGAAGAAAGTCTTAAAGAAGCCTAAACATAGATTAAAGGACAAATCACTGTGTTATAAAAAAAAAGAGGAATATATCAGTCACAAAAAGGCCTCCACTACTACATCAGAGGCCATTTATCCTTCTCAACTACCAAAGTGCCACCTGTAGCCTCAATAAATCAAAATGAAGGCACAGTTAAAGCCCAGTCAGTGATATTTTATTTTAAAGATGCCAATGTAATTGCCAGCCTGCCAAAAGAGTTTAAAAGTCAACAAAAAATAGCCAGTTAGACAAATATTAATGTAAAAATAGTTAATACAGGGAAAATATCACAGATCTTCTCTTTCGAGCCCCTCAAAGGTAGAGAAGCATTAACCTTGTATTAATTGAACCAAAGGCCTTTCCTTTCATTTCACTTCCTCTTTTCTTATATAAATATTCTTGAAGAAGATGAGAGATCGTTGGTTGGTCTCTAGTTGTAACATTGAAACTCTGTGAAATAATACATAGTCTGTCTAAAGTTGAAGAAGAAATTGAAGTCTTGGAAGCTTGATGATGTGTTGACATGCTTGTTCATGATAAGGCTCTATCATTGGATCCCTGAGCATGGCCATTGGTGATGTATTATGATTTGTTTATTGTTTTTCATGTTTTCATTATGTTCCATCAATTCTTACTATAGTAGGATGAAAATTTTAGGTTAAGAAATGAATCCTAGAAGCACCTTAGACCTGTTTATCCTTCACCGTTTTATGTTTTCTTCTGCTGAGGCATTTTAGAGTATTTAATCATTCTCTTAAACCCTTATGCTTTTTTATTTCTCAAATAGTTCAAACAGTTGGTTCCAACATGATTTATGGTTTTCCCTGCTTGCTTGCTGCCACTTGAAAACTATTTTTGAAGTCTCCCTTTGAAGTACCATTGTTTACAGCTTGCCAAGGAGGTCTGTTTTGATCATACCCTTTGTACTTGCTTAAATAATTGTTTTAAAGGTCTTTGTAGTTGTAATCATGAATGTTTAGGTGTTCCCTCTTCTATGACTGCAATTATCAGTGAATCTTTCATGTTTTCTAATTCCTTTGAAATAAAATCTTTGAGGAAATAGGGTGTGCCCCCGAATCTTAGATTTAATTTTAAAATTTGTCTTAAAGTCACTATTTTCTTGAAGTGTGGTTTGTAGAATTCATGGTTAGCCCTGTCTATCAAATACCTCTTTATGTTCAAGTTATGTTTTTAAGTTCCCTTTGTTGAGAATTCAACTTCTCTTTCCAAATCATTAATGTCCATTTCACTCACAAAAACCAAGGGATCTAGTGGCCAAGTTAGATTTTCCCTTTGATATCCCATATCCATTGATGAGTTTGTTACAAACCTTCTCTTGACTCCATTGCCCAATGAATCTGACACTTTCCCTTTCTATATACACTACCTAGATCTTTCATGTTCTACCAAGCCAATTCAACCAAACAAACAACTTGCACTTAAGAACTAGTCTAAAATCAAATACTTAAAAGCAAACAAGATATATCTTTGCAAACAATTTGAGAGATCCCTCTTTGAGAACAGGAGGACTAGATCCTAGAACTCTAAAGATTGGTTTTGATGTTGCCTTGTCTTTTGGTTAGCCAATCTATCAAAACACAGGACCCCAACACAATTATCGATATTCTCCGCATTCACTTCACCATTATACATTGGAAGCTCAAATTTAACATCAAATTTAAGAAACAGTGATTTACCAATTTATTTTGAAGTATGTGGATGAACAAATTGAAAGGTTATGGTAGTGGAAGATGATGAAGAGGAAGGTGTCGATGGTGGAGTGGATCATGGTTTCCTACCATCTTCATGGCCTCCTCCTCCTGGAAAACCCTCTCCTCTTGGAGGCCTAGAACTTTCTCCTTGCATCCTTAAATTCCTCTCCTCATAAAGGACCCTAACCATCTCACTCATATCAAAAAATGACTTTTTGAATGCTCTCTCATCTTCTGTGATGATAGATTCTCCTTCATGAGACATGCTCACTAAACACTCAACTTCAACTTGAGGATGTGTTGGTGTTGAATAAATTGTAAACCTTTCCCTTCTTCCTCTTGACCCAACTCCAGGGATTTCAACCAACTTCCCTCATCCTCTTTTGATTTTTACCCTTGTAAGCATGACACAAACTTGAAAACAACTAGATCACTTCTTGCACAAAAAAACCTAAAGACCTAAAGCTATGATAACAAAAATTATATGAATGAGGTATGTTATTTATGATGTGCTAATTCCCCTTTCATATTTTTAAAACAACGTCTTATATGTGCTTAAGGGTTCAAGTTCTCTTGCAAGTTATTGAGTCTCATGAGTGTTTTTCATGTTAATTTTAGGAAAATTTTAACATAAAATAAATACTGAACAACAGAAAATAAAATTACACTACATCATCATACAACACATCAACATAGGGATTTGATGAAGGAGCTCACCCCTCCTGGGCTACATCTCCTTGGTCGAGCTTCAATGGCTTGGTCCTCTATATTATGCTCAAATATGCAAAATGATGCATTTACAATGTTTTTCTACTACTGAAACCTACACCAATGAGTTTATAATGCCAAAAAATGGTCATATAGCCTCTTTCTACACTTGATTTGGTCGAAAACTCTGAAAGTTCTGACCATCTCCAATTTTCCCACAAATTTTGGCCTAAATTTAGCTAACTGGAGCTAAATCTGGTTATCTAGCGCTAAAATTGGTAATTCCATCAGAATTGGTGGACCTCTAAACTAATCTAGTTTAAGTTAATTAAATTTGGTTAGCGTTAATTAAGCAAGTTTAGTGCTTAACCCGCGCTTAGTGGATAACTATGGATTATGCATTAATTAAACTCGTTTAACATTTTAATCTTGTGTTTAAGGTTAATTTGGATTAGCGCAATTAACTAAGGTTTATTTTTAATTAAATCCTAGATTTAACGTTAAATTTTTGCTTAACAATAGGCTTAGCCAGTGGTCTTTGGGCCTCGGTTATATGTGCTGGGGGCTAGCCCCTTGTCCCCTCGTTGGCGCAATGGTTTAAATTTAAATATATATGGGTTCTTATATAGGTTAATAACCGTCATGTGGCATAGCGGTGGTGTGTGCCACTGGAAGGGCATAGGTCCCGTGCTCGACCCTGCCGACCCTTTTGGTCTTCAAATAAAATTTTACACCACCGCAGAGGGGGGGGCATGTGGTGACCCAAGGCTAAGCCATGTGTCCTCTCCCCATTGGCCCACTTTAAACCAATAATATCTTGCCACCAAACCACAAATTCGAACCAATTTGATGTTGCCAATTGATAGTCCCACACTAGCTGGAAGAAAATGACAAGTTTTGACCCAACCCAGTCAGCATGCCACGTCAGTAGTACAGACTACTGACTGGGCTACCTGTCTACCTTTTTTTTCAAAATTTTGCCTGTTTAGCAAAACAAACATAACTCATTTTTGGGAGCGTATAGAGTCCATTTCACATGAAACGAAGTGTGCCAAATTCAGAATTATGAGCACTACACGGTTGTTTAGGTTTCACACCATTCTGAGAACTTTTATTTTTGAGCATAAAACTAAGCACCTAATCAGTCAAAAATAGTCCACACACATTTGAGTGAACTCTTTGAAGAATCACTTTCGCTCAAATGTCCTTAGCACAAAAGGTGTTTTTTATGTACTTACCCAATGTACACCCTTTTCATGTATCTTCCTATTCAAGTTCACCCTTGATAAGTCATATACAAATTTTTTGCATGATCTTCAAAGCGCCATGGCGTAGATCGCCCAATATTCTATGGCATATCTCATTGATGTTTCGGATCTACACCTTCTCTTATTTTTTGATCAAGGAAGAATAATCTTCTACATCCAATTTGTAGAGGTTCTTTACCCGAAGCCCAATCTTCTTCACCTTTCCCATGGCTCTATGACAAAGGAACACCTTTCCTTTGCTAAATATCACATCATAGCCACGGTATTCCAACATAGAAAATGAAACTAAATTCTTCTTCAAACTAGGAACATAAATGGAATATTTTAATGTGAAAGGAGTACTAGAATCCCTTTGAATGGTAACAGTACCTATGTCGATTGTGATATACCTCCCATCATCTCCCATATCTATGTGCATCTGGAGATCCTTTTCCTCCAAGTTGCTGAATAATTTTTTGTTTCCGGTGATACGGAATGAGGCTCCACTATCTTGGTACCAAAAAAAACTCCTCCCTGATGACACAATTCATGCGATGAGAGTGAAATCCAACTCAAATTGTGAAGCAAAATCTTCACCTGCCACTCCTCCTGAGGCATTCTTGTCAGTCTTCTTTTGCGGACACTTCGTGGCATAGTTTCCCAACTCATTACAGTGAAAAAATTTAATCTTCCACAAGTCCTTCTTCTTACATACCTAACTATAATATGTTTTGGAATGGTACGCCTTCCCTTTCCCTTTCCTTTTTTTCCATCCAAGGCACAATTCTCCTCATCATTAGTCTTTTATGAGGATCCATCTCTCGTGTTCTGTCGAATCTCTACTTGTACCAAGTCATACCATAATCTCTCCCACTCTGGTAGCTTCTCCCTCCCATTAACCAAATATTTATAGTTGTACCATCTCTTGGGAAGGCCTAGAAGTGATAGGCTCACCATATCATCCCCGACAACTGTAACACCAACACTTCTAACATCATATCAACATTGAGTGAACTTCGTCAAGTATTTTGGTATTGAGTCGCTATTCTCCATATTAATTTTCCTGAGCGTGTCCTTCATCGCCAGCTTTTGGTGGTCATTGTTCTTCTGATAAAATATTTGTTAAGGCCTTCCACATAGCATATTGATTTTTCTTCCCATGTAGATTCGAGACAATATGATGTCAAACTCCTTCCAAGAGAATCCTTCTTGCCTTCGCTATATTCCTCTTCCATGTTGCTAGATCTTGAGAATATGTTAATGGAGGTTGTGGAACAATCACTGTCTATGAAATCCTTTAGCCCATTTTCTTCCAACACTTCTTCCATAATTTACTTCTAAGCTATGTAATTCTAACTACCCTCAAGGGAATATTCGAGTCACCATCCAAAGAAACACATCCTAAACCTACTACTAGTCCTGAAGAGTAGATTTGCAAATTCGATTCACCTGCTCAAAAAACTTGTATTATTATCTTCTATAGTGATTCCTTATTTGATATCATGTAAAAAATCCACATAGATTCAATCGATCATGTAATATGTTAAAAAAAATACTTGAATCTACTCTACAAAATTGCATAAGCCAATTATGATCGCATAATCACATGAACAAGAAATAGAAATAATTTCAATCACACAACAAAAATATTTATCTGGGGAAAGCCTCAGCTAAAAACCTCACTATTTGTATATTGCATAAGCAGACAAATATGAGAATATTACAATTCTTTTTCTCTTCCTGAGAAAACTATTCACTATCTCTATCTGTCTCACTAATTCCTAGACAAGCTTGGTTCACAACTTAACCAAATTCTTGGCCTCAGGAATCCCTTTTTTCTTGCAAAGTTTCCTTGGGTATTTAGGCCCTATTAACAAGGAAATTCCCCATTAATGATTTTTCAATACATCACAAGGCTCTTCTTCTGACTACATGCACCACCTATACAATTGGATGATTATACAACTGATAGTACACTTCCCTTTAACTCCAATCTCAAATGGGTATTTCTTTAAACTTACATGAATGAGTTACTTATGAATGAATTATTAGTTATCTGATTGATCATTGCATGTGAATTAAATCTAATTTTCATAATTTGAACTTTCTCTAGTTCCTCCATTAGTTAGAACTAGTTAAACTGGTTTTAACTCAAAGATATTGAGTTAATTAATTACAACTCAAAATAAACTCAACAAGGGATGCTATATTGTAGAATATGATTTACATGCCTCCAATTTGACCCTAAAATCAAATTAACTGAAAAACTAAGTCTTCCTAACTTAGTTAACTCATACAATTTGTCATGTGATGTGGAATTATAATTTTATTCTAATCTAATTAAGGAAAAAATAAATTAGAATCCTTTTCTTGTTGCCATTTTCAACACGCCTTTAAGAATGAAAATAACTGTCATGGCTTTCATATTCTTTGTGTATTCATGAAACCTGAAAAACTTATTCATCCAGAGTAACCAAGCTTCTGCATCCTGTGCCTCCTTCATATCTCTATCGAAGTTAGGTGGCTGTTCTTTCTTAAACTCTTCTGGAAAATATTGCTTTTCACTCCTCATGTACGGATTGTTATGGTGATGATGATGTTGTCCCTATGAACTAGAACCACAATGAAATCCACGGTCATTATCTCTCATGTCAAGTGTATCCATGAACCTACCATCTACAACTTTATCATCCCTATCAAACTTGTATCCTAATTGAGACCTAATGCCAGATGCACCATTTTTCCTTCCCTCCTGACCATGACTGATTGTAAGTGATCTCTATCTATGAAATCATAACAAAATATGAAGGATAACGACATTAATTTTTTTTTATTTCTCATGTGTCGTAGCAAGTATGTTATGTGACTGAATTATTCCTTAATTATCCACCTTTCAACTCCTTATCTTTGTGTTCAAACTCCCTAATGTGTTTGTTATGTGTGGGGAATACTCATCACCATGCTCCTCATATGATATGTAGGGAGAATCACATGAACTATAGTATACCATCTTTATTGTCATCTTTTATCCCCTACTTTGTGCAAGCATACCCTATCAGATAACCAAATATAAATGAAAGAACACATACCGCAGTGAATTTCAGGGGATATTATCTCTTCTACATAAATCAATCGATATTAGCATAACATATGTATATATATAATTAAATCAACATATCCTTCATCTCAACATCAACCTGTACATGACTATACAACTTCAATAATGACCAATACCATGCATACATGAAAAACACATATGCAACAAATATGCATGCATGATAAACACATCATGCCCATCTAGTTCAAGTGTTGAACTTGGGAGCTATGATACCACTCTATAACACCCTCCTCTCACATTTACCCAATTTGAATGGTCTACTAGGGTAAACATGTGACAAAGAGTTACTATGATATAACCCAACCTCCTAGATACAATTAAGAAAGTGGTTCCAACAACTAGAAACTTACTGATTCCCCTCAACTGCTATAAGACCCCCAGAAGATAAACAACCACTCCAAATGCCCAAACCCTGAGTTAAATTTCCTTTTCATTGATCTAGATATCTAATCACTCTGATGACAAGGAAATATAGTGATTGTAACCCTCCAGCCACTCTGATATCCCTGCCTTCCAGCGATTGTAGTCTACATTTCCCAGTTATGGGCCTACAACTGTGAAATCTAAGCCACCTTTTCAGAGCCTCACTCCCAACCACTGCCAAAAACTTGATGATACTTTCCAGAACAATAAATGGAACAAATAAAAATTCCTTATCACAAAACTTGATCAAGGAGTTGACCTAACCAAGCCTAGCCATGAAATTCATTTCGTTAAACACATTGAAAACTTGAAATCTACATGTCATGAATACATATCTGAACATATGGGTATGATATTTATTTGAGATTCATCAATAAGATCTAATTCGTCTCATAATATATGTAATAACACCTATTAGGTCATGCATTCAATGACCATTCATTTTTCATTCAAAACATGTTAAGAGCCATAACTAGAATCTCTCATGAATCCATGCTTATAACCAACATATAATAAGAATAATAATACTGATAGAACAAGCATCAAAGCCACATAATAACAATTACATTTACTCATGAAATACAAGAAGAAAATAACTCTTATTAATATATGCAAAATAAAACCAAGTCAGGGACTTCCACATACCACCCGACCATAGATTGGGTTGAAACAAGCCTCTCTTTAAGTTAATCACCCCCGCACCATATTACAAGAAAAAATGTGGGATCTCATGGAATAATCCAAAATAAAAACAAACCAGGACTTCCAAAGGCCATACCACCTTAACCCTCAACCAGTGATTCCACCTCATGGTCATAAATCACTAGCATCAACAAATCGGTCTCTACCCAAGATGTCCAAGGCTACAGAGCATTTGTTCAAACCTAGCTCTAGGACTAGTAACTTATCCAATCGCTACCACAGGGTGCCATATTTTTTTTCCAACCAAGGCTCCAAGACTAACCCACCAAGGGCTCAAGAGTGTTTTTCCAACCAAGGCTTCCAGTACTAGTAACTCAACCCAAGATATTCCAGAGCTTCCAAAGCGTTTTTCTAACCAAGGTTCGAGGAACTAATAAATTAACCCATAACCATAAATAACATGAGGACTGAAGTGGAATTAAGAAACATGAAATTTTTTTATGCTTCTATCAGCGGCATGGTTAATTTTATAAACCCGCTTGTAGGTGAGAACATATCTATCCTTTGTTCTAGGAACGATTTCCCAAACATCATTCTTCCTTATTGATTGGTATTCTTCCATCATTGTATTCTTCCATACTTGATGTTTAGCATATTTTTCATATGTAGAGGGTTTTTATTCAATGATTTTAGTCATATATGCTATATAACTAGAGTACCTTTTGGGTCTTTTACTTTATCTAAATGTTATGTTTGGAGTTGCATGGCATTCATATTCTTGTAAGGTTGTTCTTAGCCAAGCTAGTCTATTTTGGGTTTTTGGAATATTGATAGGTTCTACAGGTTTTATTGGTCCTTCTGGTTCTTCAATATGATCAATTGTAGGTTGTGGAGAGTTTATGTGTCTTGTACTATCTTCATTGGGAAATATTAGTCCTTCTTCTTCATCAAAATCAGTAGAAATATCTTTGGACTTATTGTATTCAACACTTTACTCAAATGTGACATATTTTCTTACTTCTATATGACATTTTTATTTGATGCAGATTATATATGTTTTGGATTAGTTGCTAAAACTAATGAAGTTTCATTTCATACTAGTAGGATTCATATTATTTAATTTTTCCTTGGCAATATGAATGTACATTGCACATCCAAATATTATGAGATGATCAACATTAGGCTTCTTTCCATTAACATATTCTTCCAAAGTTATGTCACCAAGAATTATGTGAGGGCTTCTATCTTGAATGTAGACTATGGTTACAATGGATTATGTTCATTAGAATTTAGAGCTCGATATTTATCATGTAGCACAACTCTTACATATTCCTTGATAAATAAATTCTTCCTTTCAACAACACCATTTTGTTGGGGATTATAGGGAACTATAATCTCCCTCTTAATCCTAACTTCTTTGTAGAAGGCCAAAAGATATTTAGATGTATATTCACATCCATTATTAGAACTCAATGTCTTGATCTTTCTTTCTATTATATTCTCAACTTCTTCTTTGAACTTTTGGAATTTTTTTATTACTTCATCTTTAGACTTCAAGAAATATATCCAAGTCTTTTTGTAATGATCATCAGTAAATGTTACATAGTATCCATGACCATGATGTGATTTTTCAGACATAGAGCCACAAAAATTAGAGTGAATTAGGTCCAAGATATATTAGGACCTTGAGCCACTACTAGGAGATGACTTCTTCATATTTTTTCCAAGAGCTCACTCTCTATAATCTCCTTCATGTTATTATTTTATTTGGAGCATTCCTTTAACCATTTGACTGAAGCATGGAAATATATTGTAATGGACATGAACATATACTCGATGCCACAATTCACATGGATTGATACAGATGTGTACTAATAATTGAGGAGTAGGATGTATAACTTTATAAATCACTCCCTCATGAATCCCAATAATTATAGAATTATCTATACTAGACACCTTAGCCTAAACAAACACTTTCCCATCAATAAATGGTATCGTGTCTCCTTTATCTTCTAAGGAAGAAATGGAAAGTAAATTATTTTTCAAACCTAGAACATAGAGGATGGTGCATTAGAGGAATTTTGAAGTCTAAAATGGGCCTTCTAAATAAATTATAAAATAATAGTATGAATAATAAAATAAGATTAGATTACATCGTCAAATTTTAGAGGGAAAAATAAAAAATATTTTTTTAACTCGTATTTTAAACTTATCTCCATATGGGTTTACTCAGATTTAGAGAGGGAACACTCATTGAATGCAAAATATGATTCCTCTTCCAAGGAGTACCGAGGTTGCATACTTTTGATGGACCTTGCTACACGAAAAATGAGAAATACATGAAAATTTTGATAATGTATTTCTCATTTTTCATGTAGTAGGGTCCATCGAAAGTATGCAACATGGGTACTCCTTGGATAAGGAATTAAATTTGGCATCCAACAATTACTCCCACTTGAAATTTGAGTAAAACATTAGCGAGATAAGTTGAAAAAGTAGTTTTATTATTTTTTTATTTTTTAATCCTTTTACTTTGTCACTCGAAAAAATGGTGAATCATCCCCCATTGTTGACATCATCATCTTGAATCCTATTGGTTCTTATAAATTCTATTTTGGTTATACATTTTTCTTAGGAGGCCCATTTTAGACCTAAAAATTTCTCTAATGTCAAGATTAATGTTCCCACTACACTCTAGCATGATGGAGGTAGATCCAATTCCTTTGACCAGATATCTATTTTTTTCTCCAAGTTAAACATTATTAGAAGATATTCTTTTGATATAGTGTTGAAACATCCATGTTCACTTATCACATTCCTTGAAGCTCCACTATAGAATACCCATGCATTTTCATCTTCAATTGAACCTGTAAGAGCAGAGTAGAGATTCCCATCCTTGAATTCTTTATATAATTTAGAAATCAATTTGGTGATGTATCCTTTGAAGGATTCAAGGAGAATCATTAGTGCCTTCATACCTTCCTTCATATACGTATCCATGGAAAATGACAGAATGAGTTGCTAGAAAGATGGCTTCAATCAAGAGTGCCAAGAAAAAGTGGTCTTCAAGATTCCTTCCATCACCTTAACTTTGATTCCATGTTGAGAAAACAAGTGTAGTGTATATTAATGTTTGTTTCCTCTTATTTATAATTACTTGTGAATGTTACCTTTCCTTTTATTACTTTTTATGCCTTTTTCATCAAAAAAATATACAAATGTACAAAACATAAATATCACAATGAGGCAAGACACACCAAAATTAGACTGCTAGTCAAGGAAAAACCCATAAGGGGGAAAACCAATAATCGTTCTCCTATAGAATAACATAAAAATGAGATATCCAAGAACAAGACTAAGAAAAATTATGCCACTAATATTCCTAGTCAAACCCTCCTCCAAGTCCCCTCCAATAGTCAAAGTCAACGCTGGTCAACTTGCTCCTAATATGATCAAACTAGAGATTCCATGCCCTATATTAGAGTTTGAATTTCAGCCCTCCTATCACCTCATAATTTTTTCCCTTTTTAACATAATTATGTCACACGTGTGATTTGTAGTATGGTAGAAATTTCAGTTTCTTCTTCTCCTTTGACATCCTTCTCTCTCCTTCAACTTTGGCCTTTCTTCTGCTTTTCTAGGTGAAAAAATAGATAGAATATGTGATAATGAATTATGTCTCCAATAGTTAGAACTTGAATCTTATATATAGTTGTCGAGGAGGGTTGAATAGGTGTCACTAGGTGGACTTTTCTAGGAAGGGTTGACTTCAAGCTCTTGTGGGCTTATCATAAAAATAAAATTTGATTTTTCTTTCTTTCAAATGTCCAAATGTGACATGACACAAATACATACTATTTTGACTCAAAATAAATTATTTTTGACTTGTTTGAATCTAAGTATGAAGACCATGCTTTAAAAATATATAAATAGATATAATAAACACATCAATGATAATTTTATACTATGAAGACACCATTTAGTTATAATTTCAATAGTGAGCACTATGAAAACATAGTCATGATTGAGACAATTTTTCTAAACACAATACTCCTACAAGAAAAAAAATTCACCTTTTATGGATCAATTCTTGGAAATGGTCTTCAACAGCTAAGAATGTATATGAGTTATACCTCATAGTTCATTATCGAATATTCTTCCATATTTCAGTGGATGGATGTTCATCTTCTCACATTGCATGTATCATTGTATGATTGATATTTAACAACAAGATTTGAAGTTATATCAAGTGAGCTACAACTACACCCTAAACTAGAGCATGCAGCTAGAGCCTAGAGCTATAGTCAACCAATGCCAGAGTCAAAGATGTAGATAGAGATAGAGTCATATATCATGAACGTAATTTGGTTGATGGCCATACTTATCCCACTACTGATAGAATAATTCAACTTTTCCTACCTATTCCAACATTTTCTAGTCATTTTTTAACCACCACCGAGGAGCACTTCCACTTTGTAGAAACCTTTGTCTTCTAGCTAGATTTGGAATTGATCGAGGAACGACTTCCAGCCAAGTTCCAGAGTTAGTGGTTAAACATAAATGACTAATGGTAGGAGACTTCGTCTTTCACTACCTCATTTTTTTTGCGGTATTTATTAAGCCACTATTTAAAAGAGAACACCAAACCATTTGCTACTATCCACCTTTGTATTTTAACTCTCCTCTTGAACTAATATACACCCCTTCAAATTAAAAGGGAGAATGTTGAAAACATAATCCTTTGAGGTTATGGGAATTTGACACATTCACTTGAGTTGAAAGCGAAAAACCTTATATGAAGGCCATCGGTCATGAGAATTCCAAAAATCCTCTTTACATATGAAAACCAAGAATCACAAAATATATAAATATATGCATAACTATAACTATATATATTAAAACTAAAACTTATTATGAAAAAGTTTAATTATATTCCTCTATTAAATATGATAGCATATGTTTCCAAAAAATTTAGTTCCATTCATTTAGTTTTATTTTATTATGCTTGCCTCGGCAGGTATTATGCAAGAGGTATTGTGTTGACCCTCTATTAATTTAGTCAACCATCTTTATATTTTAAATTTTATCAAAGTTGAACATAAGGGATTATTTTTTTATTTTATTACAATTATTTTATTAAGATTTATCTGTTATCTGATCGGCCAGAAACTTTCACTTGTTATTGCAAAATGCATAGATTTTTCCACCATGGTTTGTATTGTTACGGTAAACGTCTTGTACTTTATCTGAATTTCTAACGTCCTTGAATTGTATAGTGTTAAATTAAAATTTGGTTTAACCATATCCCCTCACATGGTTCCATAACATATTCAAATGCATTTTGTTCAGTTTACGATTTCTCTGGTACCGAATGACGGTTTTATGCCTTAATTTCATCTCTTCAATTTTCCAATCGCAATTAATCTCTTATACCTCTGCCACATGACTCATGTACTCCCGAGACAGTTGTAAGTTAATTGATTAATTGAATTATTGACGATGTAGATGAAATTGTATTCACTCCAAATCCACATGACTATGGCTAGGGTTTTTTATTTCAGATCTGTCATTTTTCATTTGTTCAAGTTTTTATAAAGGCTTTGTTTTTCCTTTTTTTTTCTTCACTACTCTGGTTAAGAGTATGAAGAACGAATCCAACCTTAATGGTATTTCCTCTGTGCAATTTTTTTCTGCATTCCTTACACACTCAAGTAATATTGAATTTGAAAAGAATTGAGAAACTAAAAATGAACTGGACCAGAGAGTTTCTCATCTCAATATTACCAAATAGTTAAATAGGAATACATTGGAAACATCAGCAATAAATTACTGAAGCAAACTGAAGCAAAACTAAACTGCCTATGACACCTAGCAGATAATACATTAAATGTAATGAATCCTAATTGAACCTAATGGACAGTGAGATTAATATCTCAACATCCCCTCCTAATCTCAAATGTTACAAGTGGAGGCACTAACAGTGCCTAATTTCTCTCTTTGAAATTCAAATACATTCTTTCCCAATGGCTTTGTGAAAATATCTACAAGCTGATCTTTGGAACCACAAAAGGAAAGTGTGATGTCCCCATCATTGACAAGTTCACGAATGAAATGAAAAACAAGTTCGCGAATGAAATGAAAACGTGTGTCAATGTGCTTTCTCTTTTTGTGAAAAACATGATTTTTTGATAAAGATATTGCTGAATTGTTATCACAGTAAATTGGAGTTGGCTCCCTCCGAATATCTGAAATGTCTTTCAATAATATTTTTTAACCATACTGCTTGACAAGTTGTTGAATTTACTGCTACATATTCTACCTCTGCAGAAGATATTGAAACGATTGACTGTTTCTTGGATGCCCATGAAATCAGATTTGTTCCAAGATGAAAAACATACCCTGAGGTACTTTTGCAATCATCTAAACTCCTTGCATAATCACTATCTGTATAACATGAAAGTGAACAATTTTCAGAATGTGTGTAAAACAAACCATAGTCTATGGTCCCTGCAATATACCTTAAGATCCTTTTTGCAACCTGCCAATGAATATGCTTTGGTGACTGCATAAACCTAGAGACAAAACTTGCTGCAAAAATAATATCCGGTCTAGTTGCAGTTAGATACAACAAACTACCAACTAGGCTTTTATACAATGTGGGATCAACAGATGGTGCTACATCTTCTTTGCTGAGTTTGGTACCTTGAGAAATTGGTGTATCAGTTGATTTGCAATTGGTCATTCTGAACTTTTGAATGATATCAGTGGCATATTTTTGTTGATCAACAGAAATGCCATTATCAGATTGCTGAATTTCAATTCCTAGGAAATATTTTATGACTCCTAGATCTATCATATCAAACTCCGCTTGCATTGCTGCTTTGAATTCTTCTAACATCATATTTCCTGTATAAATAAGATCATCTACATAAAGGCATACAATAAGAATTTTACCTTCATGAGATTTGGTACACAAAGTGGGTTCATGGCTGTTTCTGGAAAAACCACTTTTGATGAGATAGGTGTCGATGCGACTGTACCAAGCTCTTGGAGCTTGTTTCAAACCATATAAAGCTTTCTTCAATCTATATAATTTATGCTCTTGTCCTTTTACTTCAAAACCTGGAGGCTACTCTACATAAACTTCTTCCTATAATACACCATTTAGGAAGGCAGATTTTACATCAAGCTGATAAAATTTCCATTTGTGTTGAGCTGCTGTGGAAAAAATGGTTATGACAGTGTCTAACCTTGCTACTGGAGCAAATGGTTCACCATAGTCAACACCAAACTGTTGTGAGAATCCTTTGGCAACCAACCTTGCCTTATGTTTCTCAACTTTTCCTTTTTCATTTAGCTTGGTCTTATTTACCCATTTTACACCAATTTTTGTTTTGTCTCTTGGGAGATCAGCTAATTCCCAAGTCTAATTTTTCTCTATGGCAGCAATTTCTTGGTTCATTGCTTTGACCCAATGCTTTTCTTTAACTGCTTCTTCAAAATAAGTCGACTGAGTTGAAATGAATGTAAACATATTCTGTTGTTCAGATTCATGCTCCTGTTCATATATCTCTCTGATACTTCTTGTTTTTTGTCCCTCTTCTGAAGATTTTTGATCGTTGGCTGAATCAGTGCTTGATGATGTTCCATTTTCAGAATGTTCTGGTTGTTCTTGAACTTGCAATCTTGGACTCTGTGGTAGATAAAAAGGCTGATTTGAAGTTTCATCTACATGGTCAAACCAAGATTTATTTTCGAAAAATTTCACATCTCTGCTTATAATGAACTTTTTGGAAATGGGGTTATAAAGTCTGCAGGCTTTCGATTGCTCACTGTAACCTACAAATATGCATTTCTCACTTCTATCATCAAGCTTTTTTCTTAGTTTTTCAGGAACATGAGAAAAAGCTACTGATCCAAAGATCCTAAAGTGTGACACATTTACCTTGTTTCCATCCCATCCTTCTTGAGGTATTTTATCTTGTAGGATGGATGTTGGAGATTTGTTAAGAACATACACTGTTGTCGACACTGCTTCATCCCAATAGTTATTTGTCAACTTCTTCTCCTGTAGCATGCATCTCGCCATGTTCATGATCGACTGATTCTTTCTTTATGCTACTCCATTTTGTTGTGGAGTGTATCTGGTTGTGTACTGCATTAGGATACCTTGTTGTCGACAAATTTTTTTGAATTCATTTAAGGTGTATTCTCCTCCTCTGTCTGATCTGAGTACTTTCAAGAGTTTTCCACTCTGTTTTTCTTCTTCTGCCTTGAACTCCAGAAATCTAGAGAAGGTATTTGATTTGTTTTTTAAAAAATACACCCATATCTTCCTCCTAAAGTCATCAATAAATGTCAGAAAGTAGAAACTACCACCAATGGACAATGTCTGCATTGGACCACAGATGTCGGTATGAACAAGTGCCAAAGGCTCTTTCACCCTTGAGGTTGATGAGGGAAAACTATCTCTTTTATGCTTGGACAAGACACAAACTTCACAATTACAGACTTTTTCACTGATAGTAGGTAGACCAATGACTATAGATTTCTTTTGAAGCAAACTAAGACTCTTGACTAGAATGTGACCATACCTAGAATGCCATAGATGAATTTCATCTATTCTTGATATATTGTGGACGAAAGATTGGTTGGTATTTTTGCTTCTAAGGGTCAATGGAAACATCCTACTCTTGGTATTTTCAACTTTTTCTATCAACCTTTTATGAGGATCTTTGTCATATATATAATAGGTGTTCTTTTGAAACAATACATCATAGCCATGTTCCATTAATTGTCCTACACTAAGGAGGTTATGTTTGAGCTGAGGAACATAATAAACATCAGGGATGTATTTGTTTTGATTCTGCTTAGTAAGAATAGGAACAATACCTTTTCCTTCAGCTTTAATACTTGTACGATCTCCAAGCGTTATCTCTGATGTTATGGAAGCATCTAGAGAAGAAAGAAGTCTCTTGTTGCATGTCATGTGATTACTGCATCCGCTGTCGAGCAACCAAAGATCTTCACTCTATTTGTTTTCTAAGAGATGGCATGAAAGAAACATGGTATCTAAGGATTCTCCTTCACTGTTGGAGAGATTGATATAGCCTCTATGTTGATCTGACTGTTTCTTTCTACAGTCATGTTTGTAGTGGCCAAAATTCTTACAGTAGTAACATTGAACACTTGATCTGTTCCATGACCTTCCTCTCTGATTTCGGTTTTGTGGAGGTCTCCACTACTCTGTTGCATGATGATGATCAGATCTACCATTGCCTCGACCTCTACCTCGCTTGTTGTCGCCTATGTATCCTTTGCCTCTTTCTCTGTCAAACGAGAGGTGTGCTTTGAAGGCTTGTTCCATGGAATCTTCTGTCAGATTGAGTCTTGTTTTGTGTGCCAAAAGAGATCCAGTCAATTGTTCTACTGAGAAAGTTTTAAAATCTTTGGATTCCAAAATGGCCGTGACAATCATGTCATATTTCTTTGGTAGACTTCGAAGAAATTTTTCAACAAATTTCTGATCTGTAATGGTTTCGCCAGTGAGTTTGATTTGATTCACTATTCCCATGACTCTAGTCATGAACTGATCCACATTCTCAGTGTCAGCCATCTTTAGAGTTTCAAACTGAGCTCTCAATGTTTGCAATTTGACGATCTTTACTGTATCATTTCCTTGATACGCAGCTTGCAAAATATCCCAACATTCTTTTGCTGTTGTCGCACCAGTTATATTGTCAAAAATAGAATAAGCGACTGAATTTTGTATCCAACATTTGGCTCTGTGCTCCTTCTTTCTGAGTTCAATAGTTGCATTTCTCTGATTATTGGTCATGGCCGCTGATGCTTCTTGGGTCGGCTCTACATAAGCAATGAGAAGCGTGTCCCAACAATCTTGTGCTTGTAAAAGAGTCTTATTTCTCAACTTTCAGAATTCATAATTTTTGCCAATTAGATTTGGTGTATGTGGCAAAGAACTTAAAGCGGCCATTATTTCTTCAAATGCGCCTTTTGTAAATATCCTCTAAATTTTTTAAATCTCTTAAAGACTTAAAAAAAAATTCTTGAAACCCTCTTTTAAATTTCAGCCCTCTTCTTTTTAAATTTATTTTCCAAAAAAAAACTCTATCTTAAAAAAAAATTCACTCATAGTCTTTTGAAACCCCTTTATAAAAAAAAACTTTGAAAATTTTTTAAGTTTTTTTTTATATAAAAAAAACTTTATAAAAAAATCTTTATAAAAGTAAAAGTGCTTTCACGCAGAACTTGAATTGATTTTTAAAAAATCGATTTTAAAATCCTTATATAAAGTTTTGAATACGTTGACCTTCGTAACACTTCATACCTTTTTGAAAAATGAATCCTCATGCATGCTTAACAAGA
This sequence comes from Pinus albicaulis, assembly GCA_034641835.2. NCBI lineage: Eukaryota > Viridiplantae > Streptophyta > Pinopsida > Pinales > Pinaceae > Pinus > Pinus albicaulis. The sequence goes on along the minus strand of CM076571.1, from coordinate 222,161,555 downwards.
TTGACTTTAACTTTAACGCAGATGCATTATTTCTTTCACTTGCAGAGTGGCGTGGTCCGGAGGGGAATAGTTGCGCCTATTTCAGGGGAATAGTTGCACCTATTTCAAAACAATGCAAGGCATGAAACTGGCGCGGGTATGGCGTGTATTCTCGCACCAATTCTTTCTTTTGGCTCGTTGGCGCGAGTATGGGCTTCATCGCCAATCAACTGCTTATGACACCTAACAGACAATACATTAAATGTAATGAATCCTAACTAAACCTAACAGACATTGAGATTAATATCTCAACAGAATTCAACATTGCGTTTTTTCTTTCAACATCTCAGGATTTCGTCAATATCATTTACAAAATTTATTTATATCTTTATTACCCTTGTTATAGGAAGGTGTTTCCATCCCGTTCAGAATTGTATATGAAATTCCTTTTTGATTTAGCACCGAATTAGGAACTTCGTTTCCTTCGACACGTAAATTTTGGGGTTGTTCAAGTAATTTCTCACGGTCCAATAGTTGTAATATTTCTCTATTATTGCCAACACATTCCATCAATTTAACTCTATATTTTGGACGAGGTAGGGATTTCGTTTTATTGCGGGTTTATTTTGGCTTTTAATGGTCGTTATATCTGGCTTCATTATTTTATGCAGGTTTAGAAATTTTATTCAACTCTGCCACGAGTTATTTGGTATTTCTCAACCATCTTTCCATGGCCAACTACAGGTAAGAGGCTTGCCTCTGTCCTACGAATTTCATTAATTGTTACGGCTTTGACATAGTTAATTAGAATTTATGTTCGATATTTGAAGAGATTCCCCCCAATTTAATTATGTTAATACTGAGATATTTTTTCGTCCATTTTCACCGTATTTTCCTGTATTCAACTTCTGGTTAATTTCAAGTTTTCATTCTTAAGTTTTTTTTAATTTTATCCCAAATAATTCCTTTCAAAATTTACTGCATCTTTCTCTACTTTCATTTGATATGTGAATTTAGTAATTTCATCATGGTGATATACGAGGTTCAAATTCGTTAAGTTTTATTTTGGTCAATGTTGAGATTTCTTTTAATTAAATTTGGAGAAAATCTCATGAATGTGACAACAATAAGATTTGTTGCTAAATTGACTCCATCTAATTCTAATGTGGAGTTAATGCTTCGTATATTTGTTGTGAGTGAATTTATGATTCAGTTTCTACTCCCAGCTATAAAATGCAAGCCCGTAGAGGCAAATGTGCATGAGGAATGTGAGGTGAGTGGAAGAGATGTGCAGATGCAAAACTCTGTTATTGTAATTTCTCCTTTTGCTTAATGAGATTGTCGATACCCTGTTTGGTGGACGTAGCCCAGATTGGTTGGGTGAACCACTTTAAAATCTTCTGTGTCTTCATGATTATTGAATGCTATGTGTATTTGATGATTATTTAGTTTCCGCTATGTTTAATTACTCCAACAATTTGGTATCAGAGCTTATGTTGTAAGCTTTGGTCTGCTACGTGTGATTGAGAAGCCATGAGGCCGTGAGCCGTGAGCGAAAAAGTAGTAAGTTGTATACGCTGCATGGCGAGGAGCACTATTAGCTAGTTTAAATCTCGGTGTATGTGTAGATGCAACCTGGACTGTTATGATCACTGTGAGCTGTGTGAGCATTAATATAGAGCTGTGGTTGTGTAGAGCTGTGGAATATTGATGATTGGCATGGCTGCGGTGAATGAAGTCTGTTGCATGCCACTGAGAGGCCGTGAGGCGGATCTGTTGCATGCGCTGACTTGATGGATGCCGAGTGCCATTGAGACTGTCGTTGTGACTGCTTGCATTAAGATCAACCTTCCCGATCGAGCTGCGTGCAGAATGATCTCCAACTAGAAAAGGTCGATGATATTTTTGCTGGAAAATGGCCATAGCATGATTATGTGGACGAGCCACAGCACAGTAAGCGATTTTGAAGCGTTGAACATTGGTTTGCTGAACGGTGAAACTTGAACGGTGTTGAACTAGAACGTTGAACGGTGATTTAAATTTTTAAATTGATTTATTATATGACATTTTAAAATCGGTTCATGAATGCCATTTAAGTCAATTAATATCGAATGGTGAAATGAAAATTGAAATTGATTTATGATATACCAACCGAATCGATTTTATAATATGCCATTGAATTGAAGTTTTTTAAATCGATTTTTTTTGTTTTTATTATATGCCTTTAAAAAAAAATTGATTGGTAATTTATAAAATTCCATTTGTGTTCAATGCATATGGTATATTTCTTATCGATTGAAGGATTTATTGATTGTAATATCGATTTAAATGGGTTTTTCATATCGATATTATATATCAAGTTTTTTGTAATATGCCAGTATATTGAGCCAAAGGCATTTTCTTATGAAGGGCATTTTTTAACTTCAAGGGCATTTTTTAAAAATCTTCATTTATTAAGAGTTGGAATTGGAGATTTTGTGACACAAGCTACTAAACATGGAAAAAACATAAAGTGCTCAGTTTGAGATTGAGAAGTTCAATGGGAAAAACAACTTCGAGATCTGGAAAGTTAAGATGTACGATCTACTTGTGCAACAAGACATGGCAAAGGGGATGTTGGGAAAAGCCAAACAGCCTTACACCATGACAGATAATGAATGGAGTGACATGGATGAAAGAGCACTGAGCGGCATTCGATTGTGTTTGGTGGATGATGTTTTGCTTAACATCCTATCAGAGAAAACTGTTGCTGGTTTGTGGACAAAGCTTGAAAAGTTGTACATAACAAAATCCTTAACCAATAGGATTCTTCTGAAGCGACAGTTGTACAGTTTGTGCATGAAGGAAGGTACGACGATAACTGATCATCTGAATACCTTTAATACTCTCTTGGTGTAGTTAGAAAGTGTAGAAGTAAAATTTGAATCAGAAGATAAATGTGTAAATTTATTATGCTCGTTGCCCGAGTCGTGGGATCATTTTGTTACTTCTATAAGTCTTAGTTCATCAGAAACCCTTGAATTGAATAATGTTGTTGGAGCTTTGCTGTCTGAAGAAACAACGAAAAGGTAAAATTCAGAAACCTCTACATCAGAAGCCATGATGGTCAGAGGTCATTCTAAAGAAAGACGCTTTAGTAAGCACAACAACTCGCGTTCAAAATCGAAATGGAAGAAGAGTAAGGTAAAGTGCTGGTTTTGTGGCAAATCGGGACATTTGAAGAAGGACTATTGGAAGAGACAACAAACATCCAAAGGAGACTCTTCGACAGAGAAGAAAGAAGCAAACACGACAGATACAGGTTCGGCATCCATTTTAGATATGAGTGATGAAGTGTTATTAGTTATTTTGTCTAATCATGATCAACATTGGTTGTTAGATTCTGGTGCATCAAATCACATGTGCATTCATAGAGAGTGGTTTAAAACTTATAAATCAATCAATGATGGAGTTGTTTACATGGGAAATGATGTCTCATGTAATATTGTGGGAATTGGAAGCATCCAGATTAAAATTTTTGATGGGAAAAATAAAATTTTAACTGATGTAAGACACGTGCCTGAACTAAGAAAAAACCTCATTTCACTAGGAGTACTAGACACAAATGGATATAATACCTTTATTCAAGGTGTAGTAATGAAATTTTATAAAGGAATTTTACTAGTAATGAAAGCAAAGAAGGTTGGAAATCTTTTTCAGTTAGAAGGAAGAATAGAGTCAGATCATGCTTCTACAATATCTGAAAACGATAGTAATTCTATTCGTTTATGGCATCAAAGGTTGGGCCATATGAGCGAAAGAGGATTAAAAAATTTATCTGATCGTAAGTTACTTCCTAGTTTAAAATATTCTAAGTTAGATTTCTGCAAACATTGTCTATTTGGGAAACAAAGCAAGCATAAGTTTAAAACTGGAAAACATACTAGTAAGGGAATCCTTGATTATATCCATTCTGATGTTTGGGGTCCATCTCCTACGACCTCATATGGAGGATCATCATATTTTGTATATTTTATTGATGACTTCTCTAGAAAAGTGTGGGTCTATATGTTAAAGAAGAATTCTAATGTATTCACAGTTTTCAAACAGTTTAGAGCATTAGTTGTGTTGATCATGTTATCCCCCTATTAATTTTTGACAAGCAAACAGGGGGTCAAACTGTCTCTGAGCTTTCAAGGAATGCATTCCTATTGAAGACACATCATCCTTGAAGTCCTGTTATGCCCTTTGTCCTTTGATGAATCTCCACTATTGTTTCCAGTTAAAACCCTCTATGTTTCTGTGAAGAAGAATGCCCAAAAAGGCCTCATTTTCCCTCTTATTTCATTCCCTCTAAGCCTCTATTTTCATCATTTTTCCTCCCCTTATAAATTCCCCACTTATCCTTTAAATCATCCCAAATCACCTTCTAAGCCTCGCAAATACCCTTTGTTTGGCTTATAAACCCTTCATCCCCCTTACCGTTACCCCTTGATTGGCCTTTAAATGCATTAAAAACGGGCCAAAAACCCACTCTCCCCCTTATGACAGGCTAAGCCCCTTTAAGGCCAACCCCTTAACCACTTCCCCATATGCCCCGAGTGCTAAGACCAAGCGCTAAGGCCTGGGTGCTAATCACAATCACAACTTTCGGGAGGCGCGTTTTTGTGCTATACGAAAAAATCCTGATGCGATTGGGGTTTGGTCGTTTGGCTGCCGCTAATATATGAGCTGTCGATATTTGTAAGATCCGACGGTCAACGCTAGTTCCGCTGTGCGCCCGTCGCCCTGGTCCATCCACTCTTCTGATTTCATCAAAGCCGTCGATCTGTCTCTAGATTGGACGACGGTCACTTAGTCGCATCCCCGCTCCAATCGCAATCAGAACCTCTTGCTGCGCCGCCCCTTCATCCCTTCCGATTGCGATCCCCCGATCTGATCCTAGCCATGCATCCATTCGGATCCGACGGTCCAGATTTATCCTGCTCCACTCCTTTGTCCCCGTCCTGTCTTCCCTTTTGATTTAGCCTCCACCATTGATCTGTCACTCTGATCCAATGGCCATCGCATAATCGCAACATCGCTCCAATCGCAATCGCAAAGGTCTTACTTTGTCACCCCCGTGCCCCAATTGTGATCCTCTGATTTCATCATGTCCGTCCGTTGATCCAAGATCGAGGGCCCACATTGCATCACGTCTCCACTGTAATTCTCCCATCAGGCTTCCCTATTAACCTCATCGGACAATCACCACCATTGATCGCCTCCTGCGATCCGACGACTCGTAGTCAGCCAGGTTTGCGTTTGAATATCTGTGGGATGTTTTTCTCCAGGTAGTACATCTTTCCATTAAGACCTCCATGCCTCCTTGAGCCCAGAAATACTCAATTACGCTGACAAAAGCCTCTTAAAGACTGTCAGAACCAACAGTTATGGAGTGTGGAGGCCCGCGGACTTTCTATCCAGTTCACCAATTCCGGAAGGCAGAACAGAGAGCTTTACAACCAGAAAGGACTTCAAGAACACATCCGAGGTCAATCTCGACCTGACAGAGATCTCTGAACCAGAGTACAGAGTACATGCAGCACTACAGAGCCATTAAAAAGTATGGGCACGAACACTTTCGCCATCCTGTCTTAATGAAACAAATTAAATGAAACATCTACTCCCGCTATCACTCATTCTCCTATAAGAACCCCCGTGAACAGATTGTAAAAGGTTCCAAATTTTCAGAAAATTATGCAGTAAGAGAATTTTGTATGCATTTTATTGAACTCTTATATGAATGTACAGAGCCCGTTGGGTTTCAGTGAGGAGGAATTCCATCTTTAATGAGGATTCTAGTCTTTGGTGTCTCACAATTTCTAACTTTCTCTTATATGTGCTAGTTTAATTGTTCATTTCGTTTCATCCACCTTTCTTGTATCATGTTCTGGAATGCGAGTGGCTCACTGGTTTTTGGTACGAATTTATCCTAGTTGATACTCATGCTAGAATCATTCAAGCGCTTTAAATATGGCTCAGGCATGATATAATGTTTCACTTTCCACTTCAACCATACTTCTGCTATATTAGCTTCTTTGGGAGGTTATTTTTAAAACGCTACTGTCATGTATGGATTCTTAAATTGGTAAGCCCATTACATGGTGATATGTGTATCTGGATATCATCTCAATGACAGTTAGTATTATCTCAATCTTTCATACGCAGTAAACACCTTCTGATTATTTATCTCTGTGAGATTTTTTTGAATCGGCCCTCTTTACAGTCAGCTGCCTTTGAATTGTCTAATGCTTTTGTATTAGAGTTTTACACCTTGCCTCTGCAGTATTGCTTTCCCTGTGTTCAATTTCTGAAAGTTTTGGTCCCATTCAAATTAACCCTTCTTGTTTACAAGAGATAGCATGAGAGCCTTTCCTGATAACTTACCGTGTTATATCATATGCTCCTTGCTGTATAAGATGTCCTAGGCATTGGTCTTTCACAACTCAAGGTTGTCTCTAGGAACCACAACATCTTTTTGGCACCGTTGCCGGGAACTCGAAGTTGAGAAAAGTTAAATCCTTGGGCCTCGACAAAACCTTATTCATTCTTCAGAAAGGTGAGCATGAAGAGTTGAGAGTTGTAGATCCCTCACCTTGGCAAATTCACAGTTCCTAAATGATTAAAAGACTCCACTGGTGATCAGTAGGCTGTTGATTATCTTAGTTTCATGAGACTCCACTGGGAGACCATGTCGCAGTACAACATCAGCCATGCTGAAGACCAAGCCACTTCACCAATCAAAGACTCTGAGCAGTTTGCAAAAATGCATCCAAGTTTCATAGCAGAGTGTCGAGATGAAATGTCACGTGGCTTGGCAAAACTGAAAGTGGAGGACCTTCCACGGGCTATTCTTTTTCTCAACCCAAGTTTTAAACCCATGCTTAAGAACTTAATTTTGACTTTAGCTTATTCATAGATTCCCTGTTTAATTATTTGTTTTCCAAATTTTTTAAATTTATTTATATTTAATAATTGTATGCTTTAATTTAACATTATTATTTGATATTATTAATTAAGAATAATATTTAAAAGACATACTTTATGATATATCTTATATCATCAAAAACATACCAATTAACTAAATTATAATTTTATTTAATAATAATAATAAACAACTTAATTTTAAATTTTAATCATTAATATTAATTTACACACACACACATATATATATATGAGTTAAACATTTACACATTTAAAAAAACATGTAAAAATAAAAACATAATAAAGCAATAATAAGTGAGAAGTGTTGCATAATAGTTTAGTCACCATCTAAAATTTAGAAAAAACATAATGATTATTTAAATTTCATATAAGTACACTTTTCAAGCATTTCTGATTGTTGATTTGCATGTGAATAAGATTGTTCTACTTGCTAATTTTTATTGTATGCTAAATTAAGATAGCTTTGATTTGGAGATTTGCGAATTACAATATACTTGGAGATATAACAATTCCAAATTATGATATTCAATGGTATTTTCATGTCATATGTTCAACAACATCTTATAATATGTTTAACAACATCTTGATTATATTGTAAAACACTTGATAGATTGATGGTTATGATCAAGGTTTTTTTTAAATCATTTTTAGAATAATTTTAATATAGTGAAAAAATAGAACAACTTTGAAATCAACTTTCTTACAAAGTACCACAGACATTTTCAAGATCACATTGCAACATTACTATATTTAAACTAAGCAGCAGGTAGTAGCTACCTTGTAGCCTTTCTTATATTGAATTTGGAGCAACACCACATATATTACAAGTAGCCTAGCTATTAGACATGTATCTTTTACTAAGAGACAAACAAAAGCTACCATGTAGCACTTGTTTTTATTACATTTCGTTACAAAACAAAAAAAATTACTTTTATTTTTATTTTTATTTTTTTATCTCTAAGTTTATATATATATAATGGTAACATGAATTAGGTAAGATGATATATTTTCGATGTTTTCCCAACAGAAATTTATGATATAATGAATTGGGTTTTTATTTTTACCTAAAATTTATTATTATCATTATTTTAATTAAATATTTTTTTAATAATCATATTTATTTCTAAAATTTTATTGTCTTTTAAATTAAATTAAATTAAAATTTTAATTTATTTCAAAACAAATTGTTAACATTTAATTTTAAAAAATTGATTCCGTTCATTTCATCCCAAACGTTTAATTCCATTCCGTTACCTTTTTTTCTTTGATTCTCCGTTATGTTTCCCATGTTTCCCATGTTTCACTTTTTCGACGTTATGTTTCCCTATGTATTTTTTATGTTTAAATTTCAATCTAAGTTCTTAGACTAGTTACGGTCATCAAATATTATGAGTACATATCCTATTTACTAAAAATATTCTTAACGTGATATATATTTTTATTTTTATCAGTTTTGGTTTTTTTGGTAAGTTAATGTGATTATTATTTTTAATTTTATAAAAATTATTTTCAATATATAAACATATTGTTTTAATTTATCAAAACTTTCTTCTAACTGAAATTAAATTAAAATTTAATTTTATTCCATTAATAAAATTTATAATCATCCAATTTAAAAATATAATTCTGTTATTGTATTAAATATTGTGATATAGGAATCGAAGAGACTTAATTTCATTTTAATTTATAAAATTTTATGCTAATTTATATTATATTAATTTTATTTTATTTTTACAATAAAATTTATTATCACCTCGTTTTAAAATATAATTCTATTACTTTATTAAATATGATGAAATTAGAATTAAAAAATTAATGGCTATATAACTTTGTTACTTTATTAAATAGGACGAAATTAGAATTAATAAATTAATTGCTATAAGTTAACATTTTATTCTAAAGTATTTAATTCTATTCATTTATCTTTATTTTTATTTGATTCTTTATTTTTGTTTTCGATGCTTTCATTTTATTGAAATTTTATGGTACTTTTGGTTAGATTAGTATTATTTATTTTAATTTAATAAAATTGTTTTAATGGTTTGAAATTTATTTTAAAAATATAAATAGATTAATTTGATTTATAATAATTTTTGAATTTGTTTTAATTAAATTGATAAAAATTATATAATATCAAATTTTTTTTTTTGTCATTAGATATTAATATTTTTATTGATTAAATTTTTATTATGTAATACATTAAACCATAATACTGATAAATTTCAAATGAAATAGAAAAATCATAATATCTGAAATATCTATATATTAAAAAATTTACTATCCAAATTTTCATTAATAAATGTCAAGTAAAATTTAAAAAAAAAAAAACATAAATTAATTAAAACCATATTCATTATACAATACATTACACCACAATTCTCATAATTTCCAAATAAAATAGAAAAAACATAATATCTCAAATATACTTATATTAAAATTTCTATGGGCAATTTTTCATTATGCCTTACATTACAATAAAAATTTTAAATTCCAAATGAAAAAAAAAAAAACATAAGTTAACTAAAACCATTAAAAAGCTTCTAAATCTATTAGTATAAGTGATTGGAAACTTCCACAATAATCCAAAAAAAAATTAGATGGAACACAAGTCTACAACACTATTTACTCACAAAGCTCGATTTAGCCCATAACAATGAATAGAGTAATTATCCAAAAAAAGCCTACACATTGCTATTTCTAATTCTCTGTCAAAATCTATTAATAGTTGGAATGGTAAGACTCAATTAAAGTATAGAGTTGCAAAACTTTTCCTCAATGCAACAAACCAATTTACATACAACATCCCAATGCAATAATTTATAACTTTTCACGTAAGACATCACATCCTAGTTTTTAAGCAATTATATATTATATAATGTTAAAATAAGCATATTTTTAGAAACCTCAATAAATGTTAAAATAAACATTTTTTTACAACCTCACTAAATGTTAAAATAAAATATTTTTTACAAACCTCACTAAATGTACCATACGATTTGGTGTATCAGCCAATGTAATGGTAAAAAATTCTAAAGCCATTTTATATAAAGAATCTCCTGAGGACACTACCCTGTCTCTTTCCCTAAGTGTAAGATATGTCTTTTCGTCTTCACTATTTTATTTACTCTCAGAAGAATCTTCGTACCCTATTCTACAAATTTGTTCATAGGCACTCTCAAATGCCTTGTGGAGAGTAGAACATTTTTTATTGTCTCTGACGATAAAAATTTGGTCTCCTGCACTCTCATATGTGTCTTGATTCTGGTGTCATGTCTATAATGCATGAGTTGAATTTTGTACCTAGAAGATACATATCCAAAGTCATTTGCAATGCACAATCAATTTCCTTAATTACTAACCGAACCAGGAAAACCCTAAAACTAAAACCGAAGTCTCTAGATAAAATTTCTCATCTTTCGTGTAAGTAGGGTCCATTGAAAGTATACAACATGGGTACTCCTTGGATGAGGAATCGATTTTTTCATCCAACGAATACTCTCACTCGAAATTTTAGAAAAACCTTAGTGATATAAGCTGAAAATATGAGTTGAAAAAATAGTTTTATTATTTTAATATTTTTAATCTTTTTACCTTTTTACTCCAAAAATAGTGAATCATCCCCCATGGTTGACATCATCATCTTGAATCCTATTGGTTCTTATAAAGTTTATTTTGGTTGTAATTTTTCTTAGGAGGCCCATTTTAGAATTCAAAATTTCTCTAATTCCAGGATGAATGTTCCCAATAGAGTCCAACATGATGGAGGTAGATCCGATTCCTTTGACCAAATATCTATTTTTTTCTCCAAGTTCAACTTTATGAGAAGAGCTTCCTTTTGAAAAATCCATGCTCACCTATCAAATTCCTTGAAGCTCCACTATAGATTACCCATGTGTTGTCATCTTCAATTGAACCTGTAAGAGAAAAGTAGAGATTCCCATCCTTGACTTATATAGTTTAGAAATAAATTTTGTGATGTATCCTTCGATGGATTCAAGGAGAATCATTAGTGCGTTGAGATCTTCCTTCATATACTTATCCATTGAAAAAGAGAGAAAGAGTTTCTACAAATATGGCTTCAATCAAGAGTGCCAAAAAAGTGGTCTTCAAGCTTCCTTCCTTCACCTTAGCTTTGATACCATGTTGAGAAACCAAGCATAGTGTATACTAATGTTTGATTCCTCTTCTTGATAATTACTTGTGAATTTTAGTTGTCCTTTTTATTACTTTTTATGCCTTTTTCATCAAGGAAATATACGAATGTACAAAACATAAATATCACAATGAGGAAAGAGATGCCAAAATTAGTCTACTAGCTAGGGAAAAACCCATAGGGGGAAAACCCAATAATCGGTCTCTTATAGAGTCATATCAAAATGAGATATCCAAGAACAAGACCAAGATAAATTATGCCACTAATATTCCTATTCAAACTCTCCTCCAAGTCCCCTCCAATATTCAAAGTCAACGTTGGGAAACTTGCTCCTAATCTGGTAAAACTAGAGATTTAGGCCCTACAATAGATTTTGAATTTTGGCCCTGCTATCACCTCAAAAATTTGGCAATTTTTAACATAATTATGTCACACATGTGAGTTGTAGTAGGGTATAAATTTCAATTTCTTCTTCTCCTTTGACTTCGTTATCTCTCCTTCAACTTTGGCCTTTCTTCTACTTTTCTAGGTGAAAACATTGATAGAATATGTGATAATGAATGATGTCTCCAAGAGGTCGAACTTGACTCTGATATATAGTTGTCGAGGAGGGTTGAATACGTGTCACTAGGCCCACTTGTCTAGGAAGGGTCGACTTCAAGCTCTTTTGGGCTTATGACAAAAATAAAATTTGATTTTTCTTTCTTTCAAATTTCCAATTGGGACATGACTCAAATACATATTTTTTTTGACTCAAAATAAGTTATTTTTGACTTGTTTGACTAGTCTGAAGGGCATACTTTAAAAAAATATAAAAAATATAAAAAATTCATCAATGATAATTTTATATTATGAAGACACAATTTAGTTACAATTTCAACAACGAGCACTATGGAAAACATATTCATCATTAAGACACTTGTTCCAAACACAATACTCCTACAAGAAAAAAGATTCACCTTTTCTGGATCGCTTCTTGGAAATGGTCTTCAACAACTAAGAAGATATATGAGTTATACCTCATAGTTCAATATCGAATATTGTTCCATCTTGCAGTGGATGAATGTTCATCTTCTCACATTTCATGTATCATGGGGTGATTGACAGTCAACAACAAGATTTGAATTTATATCAAGTGAGCTACAACTACACCCTAAACTAGAGCCTGTAGCTAGAGCCTAGATCTATATTCAACCAGTGCCAGAGTAAAACATGTAGACATAGATAGAGTCATCTACCATGAACACAATTTGGTTGATGGCCATACTTATCCCACCACTGATAGAAGAATTCAACTTTTCCTACCTATTCCAACTTCCACTTTGTAGAAACCTTTGTCTTCGCTAGAATTGGAATTGATCCAAGAACGAGTTCAAGGAGTTATTGGTTAACCTTAAATGACTAATGATAGCAGATTTCGTCTTTTGCTACCTCATTTTGTTTGTGGTCTTTATTAAGCCACCATTTCAAAGGGAACACCCCCAATAATTTGATGCTATCCACCTTTGTATTTTAACTCTCCTCTTGAAATAATATACACCCCTTCAAATTGAGAGACAGAATATCGAAAACATAATCCTTTAAAATTATGAGAATTTGACACATTCACTTGAGTAAAAAACAAAAAAACCTCATGTAAAGACCATCAGTCATAAAAAATTCCAAAAAAAAATCTTTACATATGAAAACCAAAGATCACAAAATATATAAATACATGCACAACTATAAATATAAATTAAAACTAAAATTTATTATCAAAAGGTTTAATTATATTCCTCCATTATTAAATATGATTACATATGTTTCCAAAAAAATTAGTTACATTCATTTTGTTTCCCTTTTATTGCATTTCGTTCCATTGTTTTTATTTGTTTATACAATAGTTTATATTTTCCATGTATTTTTTTTAAATGATATCATAAATTGGGTTTTTATTTTTATCTAAATTTTATTGATATTATATTTTGGATGTTCTCAAAAAAAACATTTATGATATCATAGAATTATGTTTTTATTTTTATGTAAATTTAATTGGTATTATTATTTTAGAATCTAAGCTTCTGTGATCCATAATATAAATTTGTAGAAATTCTTTCGGTAGTAATCACATGCAAAAGAACGAGGTCTATGATAGAAGCATCTCTACATCTTTTTAAAAAGGTAAGATCTGATCTCAACTTAGATACCCGTAAACGTGCTCGTTCGAATTGATGAATCTCTGTTGCCAAGGCCCTACCGAGCAGGGTTTCTGAATTTTTGGAATCTAAGCTTCTGTGATCCATAATATAAATTTGTAGAAATTCTTTCGGTAGTAATCACATGCAAAAGAACGAGGTCGATGATAGAAGCATCTCTACATCTTTTTAAAAAGGTAAGATCTGATCTCAACTTAGATACCCGTAAACGTGCTCGTTCGAATTGATGAATCTGCATGTGATTACTACCGAAAGAATTTCTACAAAATTATTATTTTAATTAAATATTTTTTTTTCAATAGCTAATTATTTTTATTTCTAATTTTATTTTCTTTTAAATTACATTAAAATTTTATTTTATTTCAAAATAAATTATTAACATTTAATTTTAGAAATCAAATCCGTTCATTTCATCCAAAAGGTTTAATTCCATTCCGTTACCCTTTTTCTTTGATTCTTGGTTTATGTTTCCCATGTTTCAATTTTTTCGACGATATGTTTCCTATGTAATTTTTATGTTTAAATTTACAATGTAAGTTCTTAGACTAATTACAGTCATCAAATATTCTGAGTACTCATTCTAAAAAGACTTATTCTTTCTACTAAAACTATTCTTAACGTGATAGTTAATGTGAATATTATTTTTAATTTTATAAAAATTAATTTCAATTATTTTAATTTATAAAATTTTATTATCATTAATATTAAATTAAAATTTTATTTTATTCCATAAATAAAAATTATAATCATCTAATTTAAAAATATAATTATGTTATGGTATTAAATATTAAATATTGTGATATGAAGAGATTTAATTTAATTCTAGTTTTTTATTTTAATTTATAAAATTTCTAATTTATATTAAATTAAAATTTTAACCAGTTTAGGATGGGCTTAGTTAGTAAGGTGGTCCAAGATCAAATTTCATTTGGGGAGGTTATGCTTTATGCTAGGGAGAAGAGATATGTTAAAAATACACCAGTTAGCTAAAACGGTGGTGTGGCTTGGAGACATGCTAAGAATACACCAGTTAGCTAAAGGGCTTGTGTGGCCTAGGCCGGTTGCTAGTGGTGGTGGCTCCTCAATATAGAGATCAAGCCTTGAAGATCACACACAACTTGATAAACAAAAACAAAATAAGATGAAATTAGAATTAAAAAAATTAATTACACCATTTAATAGCTCTGATTTGGTAAGATTTTATTCCAAAATATTTAATTCTATTCATTTATCTTTACTTTTTTTTTTTTTTCTATTTCTATTTTGATTTCATTCTTGAATTTTGTTTTCCATGTTTTCATTTTATTGAAATCCTATGACACTTTTGGTTGGATTATTATTATTTATTTAAATTTAATGAAATTGTTTTAATGATTTAAAATTTAGTTTAAAAATATAAATAAATTAGTTTGATTTATAATATATTAATTTTTTTTAATTAAATTGATAAAAAATTACATAATATCAAAACATATTATTTTTTTCCTTGTGATAATTTATCATATTTTTAATGAAAATAATTAATGTCTCAAATATAAATAATGTCTCAAATATCCATATAAGATATGAAAATTTCTATTAACCAAACTTTTATTATACAACACATTATACCATAATTTTAATAAATTCCAAATAAAATAAAAAAACATAATATCAAAAATATACATATATTAAAATTTTTACTGACCAGTTTTTTTTATACGGTACATTACACCACAATTTTGATAAATTTCAATTGAGATAGAAAAAGCATAAGTTAATTAAAACCACTTTCATTATACAATACCTTACACCAAAATTCTAATAAATTCCAAATAAAATAGAAAAAGCATAATATCTCAAATATACTTATATTCAAATTTCTATTGGCAAGTTTTCATGATGCCCTACATTACACCACAATTTTGCTAAATTCTAAATGAAAAAAAAAACATCAGTTAATTAAAACCATTTAAAAGACCTCTAAATCTATTAGTATGAGTGATTGGAAACTTTTAGTTATTCATATTGACAAAGAATTCAGGAATAGCATTGTGTAGACTTGTGATCTTTCTGATGGTTACTTTATCGATTAAAGAGTTTTTTTTTTCTGGTTATTCCATAATTTTTTATAATTACTCAATTTTTATGATTACTCCATCCACCATGGAGTAAAGTACTAGTGCTGGCTATTCTTATTAATAAACTCTCTAACACTTTTTACTCACAAAGCTCACTTTGGTGTATGAGGGAATATCATCCTAAAAGTTGGATAGATGAAACTTCTACACAGTACTATACTATTTGGAGTTCTCTATCAAAATCTATTAGTAATTGAAATAGTAAGATTGATTTAAAATATAACTTTTGATTGGTTGCAAAACTATTCCTCAATGCAACAAACCAATTTACATGCAGCATCCAAATGCAATAATTTATAACTTTTCACGTAAGGCATCATATCCAGTTTTTGAAGCAATTATATATTAAATAATGTTAAAATAAACATTTTTCTACAAACCTCACTAAATGAACCATACGATTTAGCGTATCAGCCAACAACGTTAAAATAAACATTTTTTTACAAACCTCACTAAATGCACCATACGATTTAGCGTATCAACCAATGTAACGGTAAAAAATTCTAAAGCCATTTAAGATATCTCTTTTCGTCAGAACAATCTTTGTACCCTATTCTACAGATTTGTTGATAGGCACTCTGAGATGCCTTGCGGAGATTAGAACATTTTTTATCGTCTCTGACGATAAAAATTTGATCTCCTGCACTCTCATATGCGTCTCGATTCCGGTGCCATGTCCATAATGCATGTGTTGAATTTTGTACCTGCCAGATACATATACAAAGTCATTTGCAATGCACAATAAAATTCCTTAGTTACTAACCGAACCAGGAAAACCCTAAAACTGAAGTCTCTGGATATATTTTTTTGTGTGTAGTTAGAATTGGATTTTAGCATGTTATGTTAGGCCTAACCTCAAGTATGCCATGACCAAAGCTCGATTCTCGGTAAGCACTCCATTCTGGCTGCCTATCCCAGCACAACTTGCCCTCGGCTGGACCGGAGGTATATTTGAAAGGGCACACACCGCCATAATCTGGGCGAATACCTGTGATATTGGGGCAGTATCCAGGGTCATCGGCGTGATTCGTGGCAAGCCTTTCAATGTTTCCTCCATCCCCTGTAGTGATATATACAGGGCCACATGGATCCAACCCATACTGATAAACTCGGTTCATTCTCTCGTATGCATGAACCTAGATTATCATACAAAAAAATCAGGACTTTCAGAACAGATACATTACAGAAAAAATATATATCCTATGCAATGGTGTTCTAATCTCCTAAGTATTAGATACATGTTCGCTTTAATGGCCTCTTACATGTCCAGTGAAAGCAAGGTCCACGCCATACGCGTACAGAATATCTTCCATCTGCTGCCTCATGCATTCGAACTCCTGATAATGGCTGCTGTAACTATTCTACCAAGGGCTGTGCCACGATGCAATTAGCCATGGTGTCACACTTCGATCGACTTGCTTCAGATCTCTCTCTAGCCACCTATACTGCTCGCCTGTTAATGAACCATGTTTCTGTTTAGTATCTGCAAATGATAATATGAATGTTTCTGTACAAACTATATAACTCACTGGTTCTGTTATAGTCAGTGTACGATGCTAGAATCACGAAGTGCACTCCTCCGGCGTTGAAAGAATAATAGAGATTGTTCTGCGATCCAGATTCCTTAGATGGGACTGCAAATCTGGCATTATAGGACGCAAATTGGACGCCTCCATCTTGAGTTTCTATGTCATGGTTTCCCCCCAATACCATCATAGGCACGCGTGATGCCAGTGGCTCCATGAACCTTCAACCAAATTAGAACCCAAAATGAATAACGAAGGTTAGGTTTTAATGAACTAATTAAAAGCCATACATGGTATTTCTTAATTAGGGTTTCAAGTGACCTACCTTCCCCATTCATCCCAGCGAGGCTGATATGATTCATAAAATGGAGCGTTAGGGAAAGCGCGCTTAAAGGAAGCTGCGGATTTGTCCCCAGTGGAAATATAATTCGATGCATAAGACATGTCTCCAACCATGAGAATCATGGAGGGGTCATTGTACACCATATGATCAAATGTTGTGGAGGAATTATAAGTGAGACCCAGATCTCCAACCACTGCTATTCGAGAGAGATAATTGTCTGGCCCTGTAGAAGGCGCACTCACAAATTCGTGCTCTTCGCTTGTTGCAGATAAAGATTTGTCTCCGCATATGTAATAGTATCTGGTGCTGGGAAGGAGATCTGTTCAATAAAAAACGTCCCAGATTTTATTAAAAATGCAATCCTATGCAATGATCACCCCCACATATGAGCAGTAACTCAACAAAAAAAACTGAAGCAATTTGAAATTGTTGACTGTAAAGGAACTTCCCACCTGTGAGAAGAACGTGATGGATAATCCCGGAGGTGTAATTCAGAACGCGTTTGTCTGCATATGTCTGGCTATAGATCACAGATGTCCCTTCGGCTTCAAAGGAGTACACGCCTCTTTCAGTGCCATAATACACTTCACTTTTCACTGAAGAAGGATCCAATGGGGTTACCTTTGGTCCGATCTGAGCATCACCTGCACAACATCATTAAGATTTCATATGATGTAACATATGAAGGTCAATCAGTTAATTAACAGAGTATTTATTCAACACTTAATCTATCATCGAGAGTTAGCTAAATTAGTGGAGTCTCCCTTGTTCCATCGTTTCTAACTAAATTAGTCTTGTTCAATTTTATGCACACTGTATTCCCTGATATGGGGATGACCATCACCATCTCTAAGGAAAGAATAATTAATCTATCCAATTGTATATGAATCATGAATAAGTGTAAGAGAAACCTACCCACCTGTTACCCAAGACACCCACATGGATTGAGGGGCAGTTGAAAGTGCAAGCATTATCTGCTCTGGGAAGATTGAGGGAACTCTCTTAACCAGGCGAGGGTCATAGTGGGGCAGGTCGTTGCTTCCACTGCGAAGAGACTTATCAAGGGGAATAGTCACAGGCTTAAACGGGCCTTCCAATGTTGTCGGAATTGACAATATTCTTCCGACAAACAGCCCTGCAATAATCCCAAACAAAATTATCTGCAACCCCATCGTTCACGATCCCTTGCAACCTATTATTATTTCCAATCATTACAATTTTCTTCACATGGTACCTGCGATATATTCATATGAAATGAACATAGTGTTTGTATTCATAACTCCAACGGATAAATATTCTATTAACTAATGTTTTGGCAATCTTCGAATTTCCTGCGAACACGGCACTCGGAAATAAATTCTAAATATGTTCGAAAGTCTTGGGAAAGATACCTGGCCATTATCGTTTATCAAAGTTATCAACCAGTCAAGCATATCCATGATAAAGTTGAGGAATATTGGCCGAAAACTTTTTTTTTTTCTTTTAGAACGAGAATAAGCACCTTGGCCTCTTCGGACTAGGTACTATAAGAGTTGTTTTCCATTCGACGAAATGGAAGACATTTTGGGCGATGGGACAACTTCGATCACAGTTGTCAGACTACCCTCGACCTCCTATCCCGTCGTCGTCCGACTATGCTCGACCTCCCGGTGGACCCCGCTCTCCCCGCGCCGCCGGCCTACACCACCCCTTCTCGTCGCCTCCACCACCCCTCTCCCCTCTCCTCCCCCACGACCACTCCCTCCTGCACGCTCCAGTCCGCCATCCTACGACCCAAAGCCACCTACTGCCATCAATGCTCTCCAAACTCCTGCTCTGTTCGACCATAACAAACACACAACACAACGAGTGTGCAGACGAGTGCGCTAGAGTGGCGAAGACAACGGAGCAGTCAAGACAACAAGTTGTGTAGTAGTTTGTGCCCCCACAAAGGTTGGCCCTTCTTTTACCCTCTCGAATTTGACAGGTTTATAAAAAATGAGATGTCCTTGATTTGGGAGGCCAGTGTTTTTCTTTCGATGCTTAGATTTTACTCATAGACTGTTTTAAGGAGACTGATAATATCATAGACTGTTTTACTCATAGATTGCATATCATCTACCTGTTTAAATCTGAGGAAATTCTAAATGGAGCTCCCGTCCGGCTGAGATGGATCTCCAATTAATTAGGACAATGTTTGAATGATGATAAATAAAAATAGTACATGTTTCACGCAACGTCATGGCTCCCCCTTTAGAAAAAAAATAAAAAATAGAACCACAGAAAAAAAGTTTGTCAAAAAATTGTAGTGTGTGAATGTACAGTCCACAGAAAAAAAAAAATAGAACCACAATGCAGGGCTGCTGAACCAATGTCCCTTAGGTGAAATTCACTAGTCATATTAGTTGAGAACATATTGTCCAAGTTATATCACAATATCATATATCTAGGTACATCATTACAATTTCTGCATGAAATTTAAATTGTTTTGTTATTTACATTAGAGAAATTCCTATGTTCTATCTAGTTATAACAAAGTTAACATCTAGCCCTAGCTATAAGAATGTTAGCATCTAACCAAGAGAGCTATAAGAATATTAGCATCTAAGCCCAGCTCATTGGAGAAATTCAATTGTACTAACAACCCTGCAAGATATAATGGCACATAGTTATTACTTCCCATTCCGACTTCACCTTACCATGGTCATCATGTAAATGAGGTGCAACTATATCTCACCTATGGGCTTGAAACACAAGCAATCAAAGTACCATTTTTTTCCCACTGTCAAGAAGAGATACATCAGAGAAAAAATATGTATCCTATGTAATTGTGTTCTAATCTCTTAAGTATTAGATACATGTTCGCTTTAATGGCCTTTTACATGTCCAATGAAAGCAAGGTCCACACCATACTCGCAAAGAAGATATTCCATCTATTGCCACATGCATTCGAACTCCTAATAATGGTTGCTGTAATTATTGTACCAAGTGTTGTGCCACGATGCAATTAGCCATGTTGTCACACTTCGATCGACTTGTTTCAGATCTCTCTCTAGCCACATATACTGCTTGCCTGTAAATGGACCATGTGTTGGAATTACTCCCATCCACCGCCATAAATAAATGTGGCAACAACACACGCCTCTTTGAATTTTCTGTGCAGGGAAGGACAAGAAATAGGCTTCAAAGCCGAAGGCGTTTTCATGAAATCCACGCAAAAAATCAAACAGAGTACCTGAGCCGCACACTCTTTGTTTTACCACACACTCTTTGTTTTATTTCTTACCTGCCGCATTTACTAACTGTTTCCCGCAAGTTTTTGCTTTAACCCTTAAGCCCTTCACATAATTTACTTCCCTGCTGATGCAATATCGACAAGACCCACCACATATCCTTACCGCATTGTGAACCGCTGCAAACCTTCATATTTCATTTTATTCCTTACCATTTTTCACTTCACACTCACTGTAGTTTATCTCCCCGCAAATTTTAAGTTGCAACTCTTAGCGTTTCGGCGAAGTTAAAATTTCGCCGATGTGATCTATCGGGACCCACAAATGTCATCGCATATCGCAAGATTTCCCACTTACCTTTTATGCCGCCTGCACTTCACAAGTCTTTGTTTTAATCTTTTTTCCGCCGCCCACAGTGCGCACTTCGCAAAGTTTATAACTTACCGTCGAGCCGCCCGCAATTTATTTTGTATTATTTTTGATGCGATCACAAAAGGGGAAACATGTCAAGCTCAGGAAGATAGTGTATATTGGCGCCCACAATGCTTAGGGGTTAATGGATTAAGTGCTCGCAAGTTATTATGTTTAAGTTGCGATGCAATGTGCCACGTCACATCGCATATCGCAAGATTTAAGTTTTCTTGTGTTTGCACATATTATAAATGTTAAGTTCGCCAATGTGCGATGGAGCGCTAGACATGATTTTATTTCCCGAACCGAATGGCATAAATTTTCAGATCCGCCATTTTGTGTTCTGTGTATGCTGTGTCGTGTATAAACAACATAACCAGAGATGAAGGACGATGGGTTGTTATCCGTCCATTCCCACATTGAAATCCAGGCTTTGGCCAATTTTTTATAAAACCCGTGTAATTTATCATATGTTTTAGAGAGTGAAGGAATGAATCGAATTTCAGAGAAGAGTTGAATAAATTTTAAAAGTATTAATCTCCTGTGTTTTACGTTCTATGTCTGTGAACTGTTTGGCTGTTATTTTTGCATTATTTGTGCATTCTCTGTGTTGTCAGGGGGATGCATATCCCTCTCTATTTGTTGCTTGTATTCAATATTTTCCCAAAATGGTATCAAGGTAGGTCTAGGCTCTTAGTCAAATAAGGAGTCTTTACTGAAGAAGCTGTAAGATTTTTTTGTAGAAGCGCAAGTCTCCAGCAGCGAGAAAGATTTTACAGCAGTAAGAAAAATTTTCTTACACAGTCAAGATGGCAACAGCAGGCACAAGCCTTCCTAATCCCCAACTACCACAGTTCAGTGGGAAGAATTATGATTATTGGGCTATTACAATGAAGACCATGTTCTCCTCACAAGATATTTGGGAGCTAATGGACCATGGTTTCCAAGAACTAGCAGATGCAGCAACACTTAATGCTTTGACACAAGAACAAAGAGATTTTTTGAAAGAAAATAAGGACTCCAAAGCCCTCTTCTATATTTTTCAAGCAGTACATGAGAGTATTTTCCCAAGTATTTCAGCAACAACAAAGTCTAAGGAGGCATGTGATTCCCTCCAAACAACTTATCAAGGCATGGAAAAAGTGAAGACATAAAATTTTCAAATGCTGAGAAGAGATTTTGAAACTCTCGGTATGAAAGAGTCTGATAATATAGACTCATTCTTCACACATGTGATTGGGTTGGTTACCAATATAAGGTCTCATGGAGAGACACTTGAAGAAAGGAGAATAATGGATAAATTCTTAAGAAGTGTACCCTCAAGGTTTGATTCCATAGTAGTCGCCATAAAAGAGACAGAATCTCTCACAGTTTTCAGTGGATGAGCTTCATGCATCACTAATGTCTCATGAGCATAGACTGAACATAGCAACAAAATCCTCATTGGAGCATGAATTCAAGACCCAAATGTCTTTTGATCGAGGAAGATCAACTACTGAGGAAGAGGAAGAAGCCCACAAAGAAGTGGAAGAAGCAGCCCTGCAAGCACAAGTGGAAGGGGCAAAAACTAGAATCCAAGTGAAGGCTCAATCCAAAATCAAGCACAAGGACAGAGGTATGATTAATCTCAAGTCCAATGTCATTATTTCAAAAAGTATGGGCATTATGCCAATGAATGTAGAAAGAAGAAAAATGACATGGGTAGTAAACCTAGTGTAAATTTTACAAAAGAAAATCAAAACCAAGGAAATGTGCTTTTAACCTGTAATGTAGCACAAGAAAAACAAGAATATGTATGGTTCTTAGATTTAGGTTGTAATAACCATATGACTGGAAACATAGGAATGTTTTTCAATGTAGATGAAAGTGTAAAATTTGAAGTGACAACGGGGACTGATAGCAAGGTCTCTGTCATGGGAAAAGGAAGAGAAAAAATACTGACAAAGAAGGGAGAGAAGTTTGTGTCAGATGTCTATTATGTACCTGGCATGAAATATAACCTTCTAAGCATTGGAGAGCTCATGAATAAGGGCTACAATGTGTTTTTTAAGAATGATGTGTGCACAATCACTGATATACCTCCAAGTAGACAGGTCATTGCAAAAGTGCACATGACAAGAAATATGATGTTTCCTCTCAATATCAGATCAGACTTGAAGGAAGGAGGTGTTGTAGCAGCTATCACACAAGAAGTCTTCCAAGAAGAAGCGAAAGATGAGAAATGGTTATGGAATTTGAGATTTGGACATCTCAATTTCGTAGGTTTGAATTTGTTGCACAGAAAAGGCATGGTAAAGGGATTGCCACTCATAGAGAAACCAGACAGCCTATGTGAAGGCTGCATCTTAGGAAAACAAAACAGAGAATCATTTCTAGCAGGAAAGAGTATAAGGGAAAATACACCTTTAGATATTTTCCACTCAGATTTATGTGGACCAATGCAAATGCCATCATTAGCTGAAAGTCATTATGTTTTGACATTTATAGATGATTACACAAGGAAGACATGAGTCTATTTCCTAAAACAGAAAAATGAAGTGTTTGAATAGTTCTACCACTTCAAAGCTCTTGTCGAGAAGCAAAGTGGACACTACATAAAAGTGATGAGAACTGATAGAGGTAGAGAATATATCTCCAAAGACTTCCTACGTTTCTGCAGGGAGGATGGAATACACAAGCAATTTACCACAAGGTATACACCTCAGCAAAATGGTGTAGAAGAAAGAAAGAATAGGACCATCATGGACATGGTAAGAAGTATGTTGAAGGCAAAGCATTTTCCAAATGAGTATTGGGCAGAAGTTGTCAACTGTGCAGCTTATATTTTAAATAGATGTCCAACCAAAGCTGTTATGAACAGAGTTCCAGAAGAAGCATGGAATGGAACAAAGCAATTTTTCACTCACATGAGAGTGTTTAAATTTGTGGCATATGCACATATCTCGGATTAGTTAAGGAATAAGTTGGACAGCAAGCGAGAGAAGTGTATATTTTTTGGATACAGTGATGAATCCAAGGCCTACAAGCTCTATAATCCATCAACCAAGAAGGTAATAATCAACAGATGTTCAGTTCATTGAATAAGAAGCTTGGGATGGAAGTTTAGAGAGGATTGTAAATGTGAAGACATGTATTTCACATGAGGACAAAGAGGAATTGATTGCAGAAAATAATTCCACAATGGTGGCTCCTCCTCCACCTACACAAGCTCAACAGAGCACACCGCAAGAAAGCAATAGAGCAATAGTGCAAAACCAAGGAAGTGATTTTCCAAGCACACCACAGAGATCTGCGACTCCCTCGAGTTCAAGTGCAACTCCATGCACATATTCAACAAATAAAAGAAGACCAAAACTCAGAAATTTATGTGAAATTTATGAGCAAGAAGAAGTTAATAGTAATGCTGACCTGAATTCTTTATTTGCTTTATTTTGTAATGTTCATGATCCAATCCATTTTGAATATACAGTAAAATAAGAGAAGTGGATTGAGGCAATGAATGAAGAGATAGGAGAAATACAAAAGAATGACACATGGGAGTTAGTGGAGTTCTCACAGGAAAAATAAGTTATTGGAGTAAAATGGGTCTATAAGACCAAGAGAAACATTGAAGGAAATACAGAAAGGCACAAAGCAAGGCTAGTTGTCAAAGTCTACAAGCAGCAATAAGGAAGAGACTATGAGGAAACCTTTGAACCAGTTTCAAGGATGGAGACAGTGCAGACAATGTTGTCCATAGCAGCACAACAGAAATGAAAAGTTTATCATATGGATGTGAAATCAACATTCTTGAATGGAGTGCTGAAAGAGGAGGTGTATGTTGAACAACCTTGTGGCTATGAAATAGAAGGCCAAGAACAAAAAGTGTGTAAGTTGAAGAAATCTCTTTATGCGCTAAAGCAAGCTCCAAGAGCATGGTACATCATGATTGATGCTTACGTGATAGACAATGGGTTTGACAAGTGTGATGGTGAACCCACACTCTACATCAAAGAAAATGACAATAAAATTCTTATTGTTGTTTTATATGTGGATGATTTGAATTTACAGGCAATGATGTTTCTCTCATTGCTCATTTTAAAGTAGTCATGAAAAGTGAGCTTGAAATGACTAACTTGGGTTTGTTGAGATATTTTTTTGGTATAGAAGTAAAGCAAACAGAAAAGGGGATTTTTATCTCCTACGGAAAATATGTTCAAGAAGTTTTAAAGAGGTTTAATATGCACAACAACAAAGCATCATCAACTCCAACTGTCATGGGGTTGAAATTGAGCAAGGAATATTTCAGCAAGAATGTCGATCCGACATTGTACAAAAGCATGGTTGATAGTCTAATGTATTTGACTGCATCTAGGTCTGATATAATGTATGTAGTAAGTTTGATATCCAGATTCATGGAGACACCCAAGGAGACACATTGGCAAGCAGGCAAGAGAATATTGAGGTATGTGAAAGGAAAAAAAGAGTATGGTGTTTTATACTCCACATCTGATAATTTTAAGTTGGTTGGTTACACTGACAGTGATTGGGCTGGAACTGTAAATGACAGAAAGAGCACATCAAGGTATTTCTTTCATTTTAGATCGGGAGCCATATCATGGGCTTCTAAGAAGCAACCAATAGTTTCATTATCAACAACAAAATCTAAATATGTAGCAGCAAAAACAGTAGGCTATCAAACAATTTGGATGAGAAGAGTGCTGAGAAATTTAAGTCATGAGCAAGACAAAGGAACCACAATTTATTTTGATAACAGCTTAGCAATTGCATTGCCAATGAATTATGTTTTCCACAACAGAAGAAATCATATTGATACCAAATTCCAGTTCATAAGGGAATTAGTTAACAATGGTGAATTGTTTTCTTCAGAATTGCAGGTCAGAGAAACAGTTTGTTGATATCCTCACAAAGCCATTGGGATAGAAAAATTTTGTTTATCTCAGAGAGTGTGTGGGAATGCCTGAAGGAAGAAGTTTTGATTAAGGGGGAGTGTTGGAATTACTCTCAATCACCGCCATGAATAAATGTGGCAGCAGCCCACGCTTCTTTGAATTTTATCTGCAGGGAAGGACAAGCAACATACTTCAAACCTTAAGACGTTTTCATGAAATCCACACAAAAAATCAAAGAGAGTGCCCAAGCCGCACACTCTGTGTTTTATTTCTTACCTGTCACATTTACATACCATTTCCTGCAACTTCGCACTTGCAACTTTTTGTTTTAGCCCTTAAGCCCTTTTCATAAGTTATTTCCCCACTGATGCGATATCGGAAGGACCCACCACATATCCTTACTGCATTGTAAACCATTGCAAACCTTCGTATTTTATTTTATTCCTTGCCTTTTTGCGCTTCACACTCACCGCAGTTTATCTCCCCGCAAATCGAAACCCACAAATTTTAAATTGCAACTCTTAACTTTTTTCTGAAGTTAAAATTCCACCGATGTGATCTGCTGAGACCCACAAACCTCATCGCACATCGCAAGATTTTCCACTTACCTTTTATGCCGTCCGCACTGCGCAATTTTTTGTTTTAAACTCTTTTCCGCCGCTCACAGTGTGCACTTTGAAAAGTTTATAACTTACTGTCCAGTCGACCACACATTATTTTGTGTTCTTTTCCATGCGATTGCAAAATAGGGCACATGTCAAGCTCGAAAGGATAGTGTATATCATCGCCCTCAAAGCTCATGAGTTAATGGATTAAGTGCCCACAAGTTATTATGTTGAAGTTGTGATGCGATGTGCCATGTCATATCACATATCGCAAGATTTAAGTTTTCCCGTATTCCTGCATATGATAAATGTTAAGTTCGCCAATGTGCGATGGAGCGCCGGACGCGTTGTGCTTTCCCGAACTGAATTGCATGAATTTTCAGATCTGCCTTTTTTTGTTCTGTGTACACTGTGCCGTGTATAAACAACATAACCAGAGATGAAGGAAAATGGATTGTTACCTGTCCATTCCCGCATTAAAATGCATTAAAATGCAGGCTTCGGCCAATTTTGTAT
This sequence comes from Pinus albicaulis, assembly GCA_034641835.2. Taxonomy (NCBI): domain Eukaryota; kingdom Viridiplantae; phylum Streptophyta; class Pinopsida; order Pinales; family Pinaceae; genus Pinus; species Pinus albicaulis. Next base: position 222,134,637 of record CM076571.1, on the reverse strand, counting down.
AAAACCTGTGTAATTTCTCATATGTTTTAGAGAGTGAAAAAATGAATCAAATTTCAAAGAAAAGTTAAATAAATTTCAAAATTATTCCTCTCATGTGTTTTACGTTGTCCGTTTGTGAACTATTTGATTGTTATTTTTGCATTCTCTATGTTGTCGGGAGACATATCCTATGTGTTTGTTGTTTGTATTCAATATTTTCCCAACACCATGTTTCTGTTTAGAATTAGAAAATGATAATATATATGTTTCATTACAAACTATATAACTCAGTGGTTCTGTTATAGTCAGTGTACGATGCTAGAACCACTAAGTGCACTCCTCCCACTAAGTGCACTCCTCCGGCGTTGAAAGATTAATAGAGATTGTTCTGCGATCCATATTCCTTAGATGGGACTGAAAATCTAGCATTATAGGACGCAAATTGGACGCCTCCATCTTGAGTTTCTATGTCATGATTTCCCCTCAATACCATCATAGGCACTCGTGATACGGCTCCACGAACCTTCAACCAAATTAGAATCCAAAATGAATAACGAAGGTTAGGTTCTGATGAACTAATTAAAAGGCATACATGGTTTTTATTAGGGTTTAAAACTTTCAAGTGATACCTGGCCATTATTGTTTATTCATATTATCCACCAGTCTAAATATATCCATGATAAAGTTTAGGAATATTGGCTGATAATTTTTTTCTTTTTCTTTTGGAACGAGAATAAGCACCTTGGCCTGTTCGTACGGGCTACTATAATATTTAAGTGAAACAACATGCTTCCCCTGCATGGCTTGCTGGTTAGTCGGGAAACAACATGCTTCTCTTGCATCGCTTACTGGTCAGTTGCGTATTTGAACCAGGCGTGGAAATTTATTGGTTTCCCTGAAGTTAAAATTTGAGTTATTTCTTGTCATTTAATCATATCCATGAATTTTTTTTTTTCCCAAAAAGTGAGATGTAGATTTCAAGAAACAACATTTAATGCGCTTGTGGTTAAGTGAAATTTGGTAATTTTGCCTTGTGATTTACCAATTATTTTTAACCTTAACAATTCCTAAATTCTACTTACCAATTATTTTTAATCTTAACAATTCCCAAATTCTAGCAGTGTAGTAATACTACTAAATTTGGTAGTCTAATTAATTTGTTTTTTTTTCTCTCAAAATCATGGAAATTCTGGCAAGATTTTGATAGAATTTGGCAACACTTTTGTAAACCCAAATTATCTGTCAAACTTTAAGATTGGATTTTGGGTGCTCCATGGATTTTAGATGGTGCTGAATTCACTACCACCATAAACAAAAACATGATTCAAACACTGCAACTCATAAAAAATCGCTGGAATGGAATTAAATATAGTTCAAGGTGGAGAAATTCAAATTGATAAGAAGAATAACATATAAGAGAAATTGATAAGGAAACACATGCTCTTAGGCCTACTGAAGCCGTATAGCCATTAAACCCATTATAACTATATACTAACATGAAATTTGGTGAGAAATTCTTCAAGAAATCCCTAAAGAGTGTTTAAATCATTTATTTTATGACAGAAATAGGTTCAGCACTCTCAAGGATCCCTAGACCATCCATAATCTTGAAGCTTGACAGCTGCATCCAGATTTTAGAAAATTTTCACAATTTTTTTTCAAAATCATGCCAGAATTTCTATTATTTTCCATCTAAAATTGTGGCTTGTTTAAAGTACACTTCAATAATATTTTCCACTTTTGTATGGTGTATATATGGTGTAGTTGACTCTATATATTTGATTTAATAATCAATATTGCTCTTACTATAATAACCAAAATTCTTTTGAGCACTCAAAATTCTTAAGTTTAACATTTACAATTTAGATTTTCGAATATTTCTTTCCAATTTTTTATAATCTTAGCAAAATTTCTAAATTATTTTATAAATTTTTTTTTAAAACTAAACACAAAAAACGTAACCAAAACAACCGTATAACTTCGCAGAAATATCAATAAAAATTTGTAAGTGTAATTTGTGAAACAAGTTTCAAGGACATTTAATGCACTGCATAGTCAACAAGAAATATGAAAATTTAATAACCAATACTGCTCTAACCATAACCACCAAATCTGTTGTCACTGCCTCGATGAAATATTGGACGTGAGATTTGTCCAACAGGTTTCAAGGACATTTAATGCAGCGCATACAAGTCCGTCAACAAGATATATCAGAAAATAAGAAATGTGGCATAGCTTAAATAATTTATGCAAAATATGTCAAATATCTTTTTATATTAAAAGCGTTACTTCAATCTGTTTATGTTATCTTTTTATATTAAAAGCGTTACTCCAATCTGTTTATCTGTTGAAATATTAAAGTCACCTGCCGTGCCTTTGGGCAGGAAGAAAACGAGTATACAGAGGCAGCAGTAAAGATTTGAGTGCACAACACTCTGTATTTAAGAAGAATGATGGAGAACCGTAAGGAGTAGAATTAAGTTTGTGACGTGCTCTGATTGGAGTGGCGGACCCGATCCACATTCTAGGCTGGAATTTATATGCGCCATCGCATCCGGGTCATCAATCGCAATCGCAAGTTTTTGTGTGACACCTCCGATCCGCCGACTGCGATGTGGTCCCCACTCGCACGTCGTGCATTTGATTTTTTTTTAAAAAGGTTTTATGTAATGATTTTTTTTATGCAGCATATAAAAAGCCAAAAGGCCAACGAGCCTGTGTAATGTTGTATTGTTTTGTTTTCGCACAATAGCGCGGAAGAGAAGAGAAGAGAAGAACAGAAATACACAGCAGTGTTGTTCTTGAGAGACAGAGATTTTTTTTGTGGAGCACTGCGTCTGTAGCATTCACCATTGTTGTTATCCCTCTGTTAAGAGGAAGAATTTTATTAGTTTGTTTTTTTTTAAGAAATAGAAGTTGTTTTAAAAGGCTAGAAAACTTTGTCTCCTGTCAAATTTGTTTAAATTTCTCTGTGTTGTAGAGGGGAGATTATTCTCTCCATTGTTGTTGTTTGGAATTCTCAAAATTCCAACATGGTATCGGAGCTAGTTTAGGCTCTTTGAAGGTTTCAAAGAAGCTGAAGAAGAAGAAGACTTGTTGCAGCGTTTCTCTCCAGCAGTGTTAAAGTCCAACAGAAGTCAAAAGTTCAGGTATTTCTCAAAGATAACAGAGCTTTTGTTTTTTTTTAAAAGAGTTTGTTCTTTCAGAAAAAGGAAAGACAATTTTTTTAAGTTTAAGTTCAGAGTTCAGTTCAAGAGAAATGGCTGGACCAAGCACTGGTATGAGTCTTGGAAATGTTCAACTTCTATTATTTAATGGAAAGAACTATGATTATTGGGCCATTACCATGAAAGCCATGTTTGTTTCACAAGACTTATGGGAGTTTCTAGAAGATGGTTTTACTGAACCAGCTGATGAACAGGCTTTTAATGCCTTGACTCAAGTAGAGAAGGATCTGTTGATGAATAATAGGAAGAAAGATGCTAAAGCTCTCTTCTTATTGTATCAGGCTATAAATGAGAGTGTGTTTCCAAGGATAACAGTAGCTAAGAGATCCAAAGAGGCATGGGAAACTCTGAAAGTAGTCTATCAAGGTATGGAGAAAGTTAAGACAGCAAAACTTCAGTTCCTGAGAAGAGATTTTGAAACTCTTTGCATGAAAGAGTCAGATAATGTAGAGACATTTTTTACACATGTGGTTGGGATTGTAAATCAGATAAGATCCCATGGAGAAACTCTTGAAGAGAGAAGGATAGTTGAAAAACTTTTGAGATGTTTACCCTCAAAGTTTGATGTTATTGTAACCACCATAGAAGAGACCAAAGATCTCTCACAGTTCACAGTGGATGAACTTCATGCCTCGCTGATAACTCATGAACAGAGATTGAGCAGAGATGAACATTCATCTCTTGAGCACGCCTTCAAGACCCAGATGCCTTCAGGAAGAGGAAGAGGTCAAGGAAAAGGAAGAGGAAGAGGCAGAAGCCAGAACAGAGGTGGAAGGAACAGCCCTTCACATTCACATGGAAGGAGCAACAGTCAAAATCAGAGCCACGACCAATGCAGCAGCCAGCAAGGTGGACACCAACACCAACATGCTCATGGACAGAGGTATGACAAATCCAATGTCCAATGTCATTATTGCAAGAAATATGGGCACTATGCCAATGAATGTAGAAAGAAGCAAAATGACATGAAAAATAAGCAAAATGCTAATGTAGCAAAAGAAGAAAAGAACCCAAGTAATGTGTTGTTAGCTTGTAATGTAGCACAAGATAGAGAAGATGATGTTTGGTTCTTAGATTCAGGATGTAGTAATCACATGACTGGAAACAGAGCAATGTTTTCCAATCTAGATGAAGAAGTAAAATCTGAAGTGACCACAGGGACTGATACTAAGATCTCTGTCAAAGGAAAAGGCAGAGTAAGTATTCGAGCAAGAAATGGGGAGCAGAAATTTGTCCCTGATGTGTATTATGTTCCAGGTCTGAAATGTAATCTTTTGAGCATTGGGCAGCTCATAAATAAAGGTTACAATGTAATTTTTAAGGATGATGTGTGCACAATAAAAGATATACCTCCAAGCAAGAAAATCATTGCTGAAATTCAAATGACCAGCAATAGAATGTTTCCGCTCAAGCTCAATATTGACTTGAAGGGAAAAGGAAAGAGTATAGCAGCTGTAACACAAGAAGCCTTTCAGAAGGAAGAGAAAGATGAAAATTGGTTATGGCACCTGAGATTTGGACATCTCAATTTCGAAGGATTAAATTTGCTGCACAGAAAAGGAATGGTAAGAGGTTTGCCATTGATTGAAAAGCCTGACAGCCTATGTGAAGGCTGCATCTTGGGAAAGCAACACAGAGAAAATTTTCCTTCAGGGAAAAGCATAAGGGCGAAAGCACCTTTGGAGATAATCCACTCAGACTTATGTGGGCCGATGCAAACAGCATCTGTTTCGGGCAACAATTACATTCTGACTTTCATTGATAATTTCACACGAAAAGTGTGGGTTTATTTCTTAAAATATAAGAGTGAAGTCTTTCAGAAATTTCGTCAATTTAAAGCTCTTGTAGAAAAACAGAGCGGACTTCACATTAAAGTCCTCAGAACTGACAGAGGAGGAGAATACATATCAAAAGAATTTCTGCGTTTTTGCAGAGAGAATGGCATACACAAGCAGTTTACCACCAGGTACACGCCGCAACAGAATGGAGTTGCTGAAAGGAAGAATCGAACCATAATGGAGATGGTGAGAAGTATGCTAAAGGCAAAGCACTTGCCGAATGAGTATTGGGCAGAAGCAGCAAACTGTGCTGTATATATTTTGAATAGACATTGCCCTACAAAAGAAGTGATGAACAAAGTTCCAGAAGAAGCGTGGAGTGGCAGAAAACAGGGAGTCACCCACATGAGAGTTTTTGGGTGTGTAGCATATGCACACATTCCAGATAAGTTGAGAAAGAAGTTGGATAGTAAGGGGGAGAAGTGCATTTTCCTTGGATATTGTGAAGAGTCCAAAGGATACAGACTGTATAACCCATCCACAAAGAAGTTTGTAATTAGCAGAGATGTGCAATTCATCGAAGAGGAAGCGTGGGATGGAAGCATTGAGAAAACAGTCAATGTCAAAAACTGTTTATCTCATGATGAAGATGATGTAGATGTGGTTGAGATTAATAACCCATCCATTGCACAACCTCCAGCAGTGCAAGGGCAGCAAGGGATGCCTTAAGCGGCAATGAGAACACCCTTGAGAAGAAGCGGTAGTGGTTCACCGAGTAAACCACAGGGAGCAGAATCGAGTGCTTCATCAAGCACATCTACACCAAGTGAAAGAGGAACAAAGTTCAGAAGCCATAGAGAAATCTATGAGAAAGGAGAAGCAGATGAAGGTATGAATTCCTTATTTGCTTTGTATTGTCAAGTTGATGATCCTATTCATTTTGAAGATGCTATTAAAGATAGAAAATGGATAGAAGCTATGGACGAAGAAATTAAAGCCATAGAGAAGAAAAAAACATGGGAGTTAGTTGATCTCCCAGAAGGTAAAGAAGTCATTGGTGTAAAATGGGTCTATAAGACCAAAAGCAATGCTGAAGGAAAAATAGAGAGACACAAGGCCAGACTTGTTGTCAAGGGATATAAGCAGAAGCATGGGATGGATTATGAAGAAACTTTTGCACCAGTTGCAAGAATGGAGACAGTGAGAGCAGTGCTGTCCATAACAGCACAAAACAAATGGAAAGTATACCAGATGGATGTAAAATCTTCATTTTTAAATGGAGTTTTAATGGAAGAGGTATACATGGAACAACCTCTCGGATATGAAAATAAAGGCCAAGAGCATAAGGTCTGCAAATTAAAGAAAGCTCTTTATGGGCTGAAGCAAGCACCATGAGCGTGGTACAACAGAATATACTCCGATCTATTGGAGAATGGATTTGAAAAATGTGAGGGAGAACCCACCCTCTACATCAAATAAAAGGATGGTAAGCTGTTGATTGTTGTTTTATATGTTGATGATTTAATTTTTACAGGTAATGATGATTACCTTGTTGAAAATTTTAAAACAGTCATGAAAAATGAATTTGAAATGACTGACATGGGTTTATTAAGATACTTCTTGGGAATAGAAGTGGAGCAAGGTGAGAAAGGGATTTTTATATCTCAAGAAAAGTATGTGAATCACGTTCTAGAAAGATTTAATATGCAGGAGTGCAAAGCTGCAATTACTCCCACAGTAATGGGATTGAAGTTGAGTAAAGATGACAGTAGCAAGGATGTTGATCCAAGTTTGTATAAAAGCATAGTTGGAAGCCTCATGTATTTGACTGCAACTAGGCCAGATATTATGCATGTTGTTAGTTTAATTTCCATATTTATGGAGAAGCCAAAAGAAGCACATTGGCAAGCAGCAAAGAGAATTCTGAGGTATGTGAAAGGAACAAAAAGATTTGGTATTTTATATACAGCTTCAGAAAATTTAGAATTAGTTGGATACACTGACAGTGATTGGGGTGGAAGTGTAGATGATCAGAAGAGCACTTCCGGTTATGTTTTTCACATGGGTTCAGGAGCCATTTCATGGAATTCTATGAAACAACCGATTGTAGCATTATCTACAGCAGAGGCAGAATATGTTGCAGCTACAGCAGCAACATGTCAAGCAATTTGGATGAGAAGAATGTTGAGAAGCTTATGCCAAGAACAGGTAAAAGGGACAGTGATTTATTGTGACAATAGCTTAGCTATTGCATTGTAAAAGAATTTTGTGTTTCACAAGAGAACAAAGCACATAGACACAAAATTTCATTATATCAGAGAATTGGTGAACAATGGAGAAATTGTTTTACAACATTGTAAAACAGAGGAACAATATGCAGATATTTTAACTAAACCATTGGGACAAAAGACCCTTGAATTGTTAAGAAAATGTTTGGGTATGATGAATAACCCAGCAATTGACTTTAAGGGGGAGTGTTGAAATATTAAAGTCACCTGCCATGCCTTTGGGTAGGAATAAAATGAGTACACAGAGGCAGCAGTAAATATTTGAGTGCATAACACTCTGTATTTAAGAAGAATGATGGAGAACCGTAAGGAGCAGAATTAAGTTTGTGATGGGCCGTAGCCACATGTAGAAAATGAAATTAATTTTGATATGGGCGAAGTCATTTTTTGCAGAGGAATGAAGATCCTCATAGATCTGTTCTACGGAGGAGTAGAGTAATTAAAAACAGTCATTTCAAGCGTTTAAAGCCTTCAAAAACCAAAGTGAATAAAACAGTCAAAGTTTTAATTAAGTGTCTTGTTGATGAGGAGTTCTGCGATGCGATCGCAATCGCAAATCGCAACATATAAATGATGCAAGGACCGAGTGTCTTGTTGATGTGGCAGAGTTCCGCAGAGGAACGGTTGTACACAATACAACCAAATTTTATATTATAAATCGCCCCCACAGCAGCGGAGGCCCATGGGTCCACTTGACCACGTGGCAAAATCTCAATGGAATCGCAAGTCTTGAATCGCAAGGTTCAATCGGCGGAGTTTTGTTTTGTGCTCGTATCAAAGGCTGGACACGATCCGGTTATATATCACAGTTGAATGGGCAATCGCATCCGGGTTCTCAATCGCGATCGGAAGCTCTTAAGTGTTGGGCCCGATCACACTTTTGAAATTGGCGGACCCGATGGCGTTATACGATGGAGTTAATAAGTCCATCACGTCCGGGATCTGAATCGCAATCGAAACTTTCTGTGTGATCGCACACCTTTTTAATATGCCCCGATTGAAGTTTCGGACCCAATCACTTTATGTGCCATGTTTTATATCGGGCCATCGCGTCCGTTGTGTAATCGCAATCGGAACTCTCCGGTTGATCGCACATTTTTGTTATGTGCTCCGATTGGAGTGGCGGACCCGATCCACATTATAGGCTGGAATTTATATGCGCCATCACATCCGGGTCCTCAATCGCAATCGCAAGTTTTTGTGTGACACCTCCGATCCGCCGACTGCGATGTGGTCCCCACTTGCACGTCGTGAATTTGAATTTTTTTTAAAAAGGTTTTATGTAATGTTTTTTTTATGCGGCATATAAAAAGCCAAAAGGCCAGCGAGCCTGTCTAATGTTGTATTGTTTTGTTTTCGCACAGCAACGCGGAAGAGAAGAGAAGAGAAGAATAGAAAAACACAGCAGTGTTGTTCTTGAGAGAAAAAGATTTTTTTTGTGGAGCACTGCGTCTGTAGCAGTTACCATTGTTGTTATCCCTCTGTTAAGAGGAAGACTTGTATCAGTTTTTTTTTTTTTAAGAAATAGAAGTTGTTTTAAAAGGCTGGAAAACTCTGTCTCCTGTCAAATTTGTTTAAATTTCTCTGTGTTGTAGAGGGGGGATTATTCTCTCCATTTCTGTTGTTTGGAATTCTCAAAATTCCAACATTATCTTTCCTTTCACGGAAATGGTTTTGGTCTTTTTGAAAGAAATGGTTTTGGTCGTTTCTTAGTCATATTGTTTTAGGAATATATAGGAATGTTGGATCAACTAATAATCCTCCTAAAATTTTTATCATTCACTTTTTTTTTTTTTAAGTTTAGTGGGAGGTAATGGAGATTCTCGTTTTTTAGAGAAACTATTACTTAATTCTGAAAAATAGAATTCAAGAGTGTTTCATGCTAAAAGCACGACATGATCTAACAAGATCTAATAAATAAGGTCGTATCTAACAAGATTGCATAATATGTTCAATATATTTAGGATTATACTATGATATTTAAGTTTATGATATCTAAGTTTATCTCACTATTAGTAAAGTTTTCGATCTTAAAAAAATTAAAATTAAAAGACAAATAGATTTGGAGCTAAGAGAAAAAGGATTATTTACAATAATATTTTTGTACCTTCGAAGATAGAATAATAATTTTTGAAGGAGCCCTTTACATTTTTAATAATATTTGTCTTTTTAGTGATCCTGGAAAGAGTCATTGCAATCTTGAGAAGAAAGACTTATTTTCTCTTCCAATATGGGTTTGGCTATTTTCTCTTCGAAAGGAATATTGGGAGAAAGTCATCCTTGAAGGCCCTAGCAAGGTAATTGGTAGTTTTTTCAAGGACTTTAAGGAAACTAATACAAGGAGATACACATACTATGCAAGGATATATGTCTATATTCCAACTTAAATAGACTTTTATTATCACGATAATATTTGAAAACATAGAATAATTATGAAAATGTCTCATTTAGATGCAAACATTTTCATGAATATGGGAATGTTTTTAAAGAGTTTCTTCTGATTATGAAGGATTCACCAACATATCAATAAACTCATTAAGAGAAAGATAGTATTGGAAAATTTCCCAAAGAGAAAGCAATTTGATACCCCAAGAAGTCGCAAATTCTAGTTAGAACACCAGATCTAGAAACATGTTCACATCTCTCTCCCCTTCGAACGAGACCCTAACAAAAGAATTTAATCAATGAGTACCTTAACCAGCTACTAGAGGTATTCCCTAGTCTTTGTTGAACCCAACATAATGTGATAAAAAGAATATGGAATGTAATGTGCAACATTCTATTTCAAAGGAGCTAACTAGCTTAGTAATGGAAAATGATGAGACTAAAGACCACCTAGAACACATGGATCTAGATGTTCCATGCATGACTCATGTGGCAAAGGCCTTCCTCAATAAGGATCTACAATCCATGCAAAACAATTGAACATATAATGGTTAACCTAGTTCTAGTTATTCAACTTCCCATTTAAGAGTTCATACACAATCTTTCAAACCTCCATCTAAGATGGTCAAGGAAGACATAGAAAAGGGGCGCAAGAGAATTAGGGACTTAGTTGAAGAAGATGGATTAAAGTTAGTCAACTCAAGGAAATTCACCTGAATATTAGAGCAATTTCCTTCTTCAGAACCCAAAAAATCCTGAAGTTTTTATCATGAATTTTTAGAGAATAAGTATATTCTTTATTGTAATTACTATTATTGTTAGTCTTTCTTAGTGTGATATTAATTAGTATATTTTCTAGTATCTTTGTTTTATAGCAAAATATTTGTACATGTAATTTTTCTCTAATTAATAAAATATTCTTCTAATTCAAAAAAAATTATCTAATTCAAACATTATTAGTGGTGGTTTTTATTTATTTATTTAAATATTTAATATATAAATTTACTTTATTATATTTATTTATTTTATTTATTTTTATTTTTATTTTTATTTTATTTTATTTCTAATTTTATTTATCGTATAATATTAAAATCATAAAGACGTAAATTTTTGTATTTTAAATTTCTAAAAGTTTATAAATAAAAAACAAAAAATATCCAACAACTTATTACTTTACTTATGTCACCTCTTCCCCTAAGAATTGCAAGCTCTTCATCATTCGTTTGGAGTGTGATAAAGAATAAAAAAAATTAAAAAAAACGTTACGTTAAAGTCATTTTTAAAATATTCAATAATGCTATAAAAATGTAAATTTTAATGCTTTTCTTATGTCACCTCTACTACCTAATAATTACAAGCTATTCATCATTCCTTTGGATTGCGATAAAGAATATTTTTTTTTTTAACCCTTATGTTAAAGTCATTCTTAAAATATTCAATAATGTTATAAAAATGTAAATTTTAACGTGTAAGAGAAAAAGAAAACTAAATGTATTTTAATTCATATTTTAAGAAGTTATTCAACATTATGATATATCATTTTTTATTAAATGATGTTTTATTCAACCATAACAAACTTCCCATGAGTTTTTTTTTCAATATTTTTAAGAATTAATTGTATAATAACATTAAAAAAAAATTGTGAATTTAAATCAATCATTCAATGCAAAGAAGAATTGAAATGGAAATCCATTTCATTATATCGAATTGCTTCCCTATCCAATTTAGCATGTTCATAGATAATTTTTATAAGAATTGAAATGGAAATCCATTTCATTATATCGAATTGCTTCCCTATCCAATTTAGCATGTTCATAGATAATTTTTATTTAATTGAATTTAAATGAAAAGTCATAATGGGCATGAAAGAAAATAGAGAGAGAATGAGATGCAAAAATGTGATAAGGAATTATAACTTAGGAGACCAGAAAAAGGTTTATCGATATAACATATAGTAATGTGAATAGTATATTTTTGTTTTTACAAATGAATTTGAATTTGAATTTTTCAAATTTGTTTAGAAATCTAACTAGATGAAAAAAAAATAAAAATTGTTGAGTGATTGTAGTCTATAAGTTATATAAAAAGCTTTTTTTTCCTCAAAAATGAGTAATTTTAGTTAAAAATCTTTTTGTTCTTAAAAGTGAGTAATTGTAGTTGATCAGAGAAGCTCACACCTACAAGGTTGTAGGAAATTTTAGTGTAGGGAAGATAATGGACAACTTGGAGAGGTATGTGTCTTTGCCAAGCATACAAGAAGCTCACACCTCCAAGGTTGTAGGAAATTTTAGTGTAGGGAAGATAATGGACAACTTGGAGAGGTATGCGTATTTTCCAAGCATACAAGAAGACGTAGCTAGGTTAACAAGACGATGTGTGCTTGTTATACTGACAAGAGTAGTAATATGAAGCAAGGTCTATATCATCCCTTGCTTATACCCACTTATCATTTTTAAAGCACTTACAAGGATTTTGTGGGAGGTTTATCAACAACCAAGAAGGCACATCACTATGTATTCATGGTAGTTATAAGTTCAAAAAGATGTATGTTCTAATTACTTGGAAAAATACCATTAGTGGGAAAGAAGAAGTGAAATTGTTTGTTGGATAGGTGTGAGTACACTTTGGGATACTAAGGAGCGTCATTTCATAAAGTGAGTGAATATTTATCATTGCATTTTAGACAACAATATGGGAGAATATGGACATATAGTTGAAAAGGTCTACAACATTCCATCAAAATATAGATTGGAAAACAAAAGTAGTCAATGAGAGTTTCATCAAAATTTTGAGGGGTTACAATGAGGAGCATGCAAAGAGTTGCGACATTTTTTTTAAAATATTTACAACTCTCTTACAATAGTGAAATACACACTTCTACTGGTAAGTGCCTATTTGGAACTTGTTTTGGATATTCTGCACCATCACCCTTCGATATTGCATATGGACACAAAGGAGGAGAAAGGGAAGATATCAAAAGGGATGCCTTAAGGGTTTTTTTTTTTTAGCAAATCATCTAGACCCATGTGCAGGTACACAAGACATTACAAAAGTCATAGGAAAAATACAAGGTTGGGCATGATCAAAATAGAATAGAGGAGTTCCTCAAGCTGGGAGATAGAGAATAGTTACAATTAAACCAAGATAGGCTACATGGTCTTGTTAAGAAAATTAAGGCTCTATAATACGGTCCCTTTGAGATCTTTAAGAAGGTGGGAGACAATGCGTATATAATTAGTATACCCTCATTCATGTGCATTTAATCGGTGGTGAATGTAGAGAATATGAAACATTTTTACCATTTCATGCTATATTAGGAAGAGGAAGAGGTTTAACCTACTATAAATAATTTCAGACGAGATGCTCAGACAAAGTTGACAAATGATACAGTGTTGTAGAAGAGTTCTAACACTATAAGATAGGGTCACCATGAAAATTGGTAGATTGGGTTGATAGGAAAATGTACAAGCAAAGCAAAATAGTACACTTAAGTGAAGGTGGAGGAAAATTTTCCTCACCTCAGTTAGTAGAATCTTTTGGGAATCGAAAGCATCCTAAAATTGGGAGGTATAATCGACATTGTATCATTATATTATTTTTCATCCATATTGATGTTTTTAGACTGGAAAGGTGAAAAAAAAAACTCATTGGACCATTTTACCAATAAGTCTCAATTTGGAAAATTGGGATTTGCAATCTTCCTTACGTAGTTTGAGACATCAAATGCCATTTTTTGGGGGGTCAGTCTTTTTTCTTAAGCACTACAGCCCTTACTATTGTTTTACACACGTACATTTTTGGTGCATGAATTTCCTCAATTGGAATCCATATGCAAATGTTATGCCACCAGGAAGTTGACCTTCCTACTTTTGCCACCATAATTTGATAGGATGCTATGACAACCCCATTATTTAGAAAAGTGACTAGCCATGTGGTAATGATGAATAAGAAACTCTAGAAGAGTTAACATTGTAACTCTAGTTAAGAGTTGAAGGAACCAAACTTAACCATTGGTAGGCTATAGATATGTGTTATAAGCAAGCCAATAGGAGGAAAAGGGGTTTCATTATTTTCGAGTGTACTTTCTTCCATAGATTAGAAATGTATCTTAGAGTGGATAAGGAGAGAGGTGGGGGAGGGGGAAGTATTAATGTGGAACGAAATTCATAGAAACGGGAATATGTCACTATTTTATTTAGGACTGTAGTAATGGACTGAATCATCACAAAGGAAACAAAGGCACAGGGAAAAAACACCATAATCACGACACCAACACCGTATGTTAGTAGGAGATCGGAAGAAAACCTCCACCATGTGACCCCAAGGGTTTCCTCTGTGGGCAAATGGTTTGGTGGGTGGAGGGCTTAATGAACCACCCAATTCTCAAGGGTGCAACCAATGTGGGATTATTACACACACACACACATAATGGAGAGGGAATTATTAATGTGGAACTAATTTCACACAAACGAGAATATGCCATAGTTTTATTTAGGACTGCAGTAATGGGTTGAAGCATCACAAAGAGAACTGAGGCATGGGGGAAAAACACCACAATCACGACACCGACACCAGATGTTAGTAGGATACCAGGAGAAAACCTCCACCATGTGACCCCAAGGGATGCCTCCATTCAAAAATGGTTTTGTGAGTGAAGGGCTTAATGAACCACACAATTCTCAAGGCTGGAACTAATGTGGGATTATTACACACACACACACACATGATGGAGAGGGAAGTATTAATGTGGAACGAAATTCACACAGATGAGAATATGCCACTGTTTTATTCAGGAGGATAGTAATGTAATGAAGCATCATAAAGGGAGCTGAGGTATGGGGAACAAACACCATAATCACGACACTGACACCAGATGTTAGTAGGAGACCGGGAGAAAACCTCCACCATGTGACCCCAAGGGCTTCCTCCATTGGAAAATGGTTTGGTGAGTGAAGGGCTTAATGAAAAAACCAATTCTCAAGGCTACAACAAATGTGGGATTATTACACACACACACATGATGGAGAGGGAAGTATTAATGTGGAACAAAATTCACACAAATGGGAATATGCCAATGTTTTATTTAGGACTACAGTAATGTAGTGAAGCATCACAAAGGGAACTGAGGCATGGGGGACAAACACCACAATCACGACACCGACACCAGATGTCACAAACCTCATTTCTTTGTATTTGCATCAATTTCCATTCAAATAAAGAGAGCAAAGCTACCACACCTTCTAGCTACATTTTCTCTTGAAAGGGTTTTAGAGGTTATATCAAGTGTTAACCTATGATTTATGAGTTTTATTTTTTTTTCTCTATTTTTTTCGTATTTTATATATGGCATGCATAAGCATAAAACATAAATTAATAAATCTATAAATTCAAGGGCAGATTGATGCTCACAGTGTATATTTTGGATTTTTAAGTATAATTCCATGAGATCCATTATAATGAAGTGTCTAGTGGAATATCCGTGAGAGTTTATGGTTGAAAAGAGCTTCGTCATTTCTTTCTCTTCCTAATGATAAAGGATACTCAAATTCATATCTTCTACAATGAAGTATAGACAATTTTCTTTTTCATGTCAAATATTCTTTCCACCTTAGTACTCGAATATGTAGCAATGAGACATTTTCTTCTTCCTATCCTTATCATAGTTTTTGGGTTTAGCTCTAGATTCAATTTCTAGCTCTTCTCTGCTATGTGTCAATCAATGTTGGAGTGATCGTTGTGATTGATGGGATCGTTTCAATGATATATCATGGGTATTGTCTTTTGGTCCCCTCCACCTTTCTACTTTCCCTTTCCCTCTTTGAAAACTTCCATGTGTTCCTTCTTCATTCAACCACTTGACTGCCCTTTCTTCTAACCTACTTTCACAAACCTTGTCCACTATTATAGGTTTGAACAACATCATTTGATTTTATAATACTTGTGAGGACCTCTTAGATACTTGAGGAATACATTTGGATCCATTATGGAGACACCTAAGATTATTTCCATCTCCCTAAATTTTATAGTTTACTCTGGTATATTTTTCTCTTATTCTTTACTTGAAATAATTCCATTGGATCCACTCATCCTCTATATATCTATTAGGGTAGAGTTAGGCCTTTATAAAAGTTTTCGTACCAATAAAATCCATTCATTCTATTGTATGCATGCAACTAGACTATCATAGACAAATTTCACAACCTTCATAACAGATACATCAGAGAAAAACATATATGTCCTATGCAATTGTGCTCTAATTTATAAACTATTAGATACATGATTTAATGGCCTCTTACATGTCCATTGAAAGCAAGGTCCATGCCCTCATAAAGAAGAGCTTCCATCTGTTGTCTCATGCATTCTAACTCCCGATAATGGTTGTTGTAACTATTGTACCAAGGGTTGTGCCACGATGCAGTTAGCCATGGTGTGACACTTTGATTGACTTGCATCAAATCTCTCCAGCCACCTATACTGCTCGCCTGTTAATGAACCATGTTTCTTCTTCAAATCAGAAAATGATAATATCAGTGTCTGTACAAACTATATAACTCATTGTTTTTGTTATAGTCACTGTACCATGCTAGAATCACTAAGTGCACTCCTCCGATGTTGAGAGAATAATAGAGATGGTTTTGCGATATGGATTCCCTAGATGGCACTCCAAATCTGGCATTATAAGACACAAATTGGATGCGTCCATCTTGTTAGAGAATCTAATCCCAACCACCTTCTAGGTGTCGAAATCGTCCTTCCAAGTGTCATAGTTAAGTTTTAATTAATCCATTTTTAGTTGAGTCACACTACAGTCATTTAATGTTGATGTCTCCAATGTAATCTTATTTAATCTATTTGTAATATTGTGAAGAGAAATCCTCTACTCCACTTCTTTTCAGTTTTCAATTCTTGTCATGGTATCGGAGCTAGCTTGCATAAGCCTCCCCAGAGAGTAGCAACAGAGCCAAGTTGTAGTAGTAGAGAGGAGAGGCGAGCTTGCATAAGACTCTTTGATAGAGCAGAAGAAGTTTGAGGAAAGTTGAAGACGCCTCCTGCGAAGAAGCAGAAGAAGAATGAAAAAGCCAGGCGAAGCCCGTGAAGCTGCCGGCGAAACAAATTGAAAAAAGCCAATTTGAAAAAATGATGAGATTTTAATTTGATGTGCATCCAGAGTAACACATTGTTTTAAAATCTTCTCAGCGTTATAACGCTCTATCCTAGCACATTGTTTGAGAAGAAGCTCTGCGTTACTAACGCAGGAGCCAAGAGCTAATAGTCGCGTTAATTCCAATTACTTACACGGATTCTGAAGTGGCGCGGGACCGGACTGCAATTAGCTGCGTTAAGGTAAATGCGGGTCCAGAGCTGGAGCGATGCATTAATGTCATTTACCAAAGAAAATTCATACGAAGGTATTTTTTTCAGAAACTGGGGTCCAGCGTGGACCAACTGCTTTAAGCTGATTTCAACGTAAAATGATTTGAAGGTATTATTATTAGGATCCCTTAAAAAGCATGTGATATAAGGAACCATGGCATCGGTTCATAAGGAATTTTTCCATGTCATAAAATGACTTCCATTTTATTCGAATTGGCTTATTCGAATTACTTTAATGTTTTGTGATATGAGATTTATGTATGGCCATGTAATGTTTTAAAATACCCTCCATGTGATTCAGAAAAAGGGAGGAAGCCTATTTTAAAAAAGGGATGTTTTTTAAATTCTTTAAAAAAAGAGAGTGAATGAAAAGTGTTTTTAAAAAAGTTTTTTTTATAAATAAAAAAACTTAAATTGATTGTGGGTATTGCAATATTTTGAAAAATACATTGCAAGAATTTTTTTATTGAGCCGTAGTTGATACTCAAAAATAGGAAAAGCCAAGAGGCTAAAGCAAAAACATAAGATGTTCGAGATCTTTTTAGATCTGGAAATAAAGAGGCAAAAAGACGCCTATGCATTAAAATGCATAAAAGAATCTGTTGATGACAACATTCTCCCTCTAATTTCAAATGCCAAGACAGCCAAGGAGGCATGGGATACCCTTGAGAAGTGTTTTGGTGCAAGGGGGAGCTTTGAAGTTGAACATGAAGGTGGATCTTTAGCAGCAAATCTATAGTGAGATGAAAAGTTTGTTGAATCCCACTGTGTTCAACCACAAGTGGATGATGTCTGTGAAGAAAGTGCAGATGAAGCAGAGAAGCAGCACGAAGATGCTTGTGAACCCCACTGTACACAGCTACGAGTGGATGAAGATTTGATAATATTAGCAACAGAGCTTGCTGATGACGTGGTGATACCAGCAACACAGATTACTGAAGATGATTTGGCGATTCCAGCAATAGAGCTTGCTGATGATGTTTTGATGATTCGAGCAACGGAGATTGCTGATGATGAAAACTTGATGATACAAGCAACAAAGCTTGCTGATGATGATTTGATGATTCCATGTAAGATTCCAAATTTTCCCTCAATAAATTAGAATATTCATTTTTGCTCCTTTCACTTAGGAGATGAATAAAATGAGTAGGGAGACCCATAAATTAAATAAACAGCAATAAAAATCCTCTTAGTGAGAGAGAGGATCACTTGTGGAGATGGATTTCACACCTCCATGTGTGAAAAGGGGTTATTGCAAGGAGGCTAGGTCTAGTTTGACCAAGTCAAACTGCACAGGCATGAGTTGGAAAGCACAAAGTGGGACAACGTAGGGAGGAAGGAGGGAAGCTTCTAGAGGAAGGAAACCCTAATTTGAAGTAGGGTCCATGGAGGGGGAGCTCACTTGTTTAAAAGAAGATCAAGGCAGCCATTGAAAGGGGTTGTTGATCATTATTCATTTTGAGTCTCCTAGACTTGTTGCAGTCTTTGCTATTTAGCAGAGTTGCAGGGTTGTTTAGCCCAAGGGAGTCATGTTTAAGATTTCCTCTCCTTCTTGAGAGGCCTCTTGAAGGATTGCACTCCACTCCCATATCTAGGCATTAAGGCCAAAGCATCATCTTTCTTCACCAACGCAGTTTCAGTTGCAGATTGTGCAGTGTAGCAGGGTGTTGCTGGGGAGAGTTCCACAACACCATTCCGACATTGATATTTAAGAGGAGTGAGTTCCATTTATTTGAGGGATCAGTGAGGAGTGTCTCTTGGGCACATTTACATATCTTGGCATCAGGCCAACTTTTTCCATAGCTCCTACAGCGCAGTGACTCTCCTGATCTGTGTTATTTACAATGTGTACTTGCAGGGAGAGTTTGTAGCATTTGTTGGAGGGTGATTTCTTTAGTGAAGGGATCAGCCTTTCATCAGAAGAATCTATTGGAGGAGGTCATCATATCAGAGGCAACATATTCTACCTTCTCCTTCCATTCTCATTTTCTGAGATACAGCTGCTACTACAACTCCGGCATTTTTACACAATTTCCATTTTGTATGTATTTCAGCCAATCCTTCTCAGGTTTGTTGCATTATTGTTTCTAGGGGTTGAGAGCTTGCCCCCCCTCATTTCTTGAGTTATATATTGACATATTCTTCTGTTATGATGTAATATGGAGCAGTTCCTCTTTTAAGCTGCGCCCTCTTAGCTTGCAGAAATACATGTGCATCAGTCTTCTTTCATTTGATGTCCAAATCTCACTGAGGGTTCTTTGCTTGACTTGAGGGATTGATTCCTCCAAGATTTGTAACCATTTTCTGCTGTAATACATATTTATTGGCCATTCACATCTTCTTGTGCCTAGTCCCATAAATACAACGTTGTAAACCCCTTCTATGTGCTTACATTGATGCCGCCCCTTTATTGGGCAGTTTCTGAAGACATCTAAGAGTGGGAGATCTGTTTAACCTGCTTAGAGGGATTTCTTTGGCCCCAACTCTTGTATTTGGTCCTAGACACATTGGTCCAAGGGATCTAGGTCTCTGGATCAAATCCCATAGCCTTAATTTCTCGAAAATGCATTTTCTAGGCTTGAGTTGCTAGTAATTCCCAATCGGGAATATTGCCTTTCAACAAGGTGCTATAGATGGAGTCTCTATTGGGCCAAATAGCCTCCAGATCTAATCCTCTCTTTAGAGGTGAAATATCCAGTAAATTCCCCTACAGTCAATCTCTGGAATAGTTCTGGTAGTTGATTGATAATATTTCTGAAAAAGGAATATTACTTGCTGGATTCTTAAGTAGTTTAGATTTCGGGATATTATAGTGGTATCAGAGCACCTTTCTTGGCTCAGCCTGTGGCCCTCAAGCCCAAGAAAGAGATTATAAAATGAAGAGGATGAGATTTCTCTCATCTATTTTGAGAGCTAAGAAGAGCCTCTCCAAGGAGGAGGAGCAAAGAAAAGAAGAGGAAGGCCCATGCACTTCCTATTCTCATAAAGACCACCATGGAGGATACTTGGATCATCGGATCTGAAGTAAGTACTTGGGTGAATACAAGTCCCATTTTGCAGCCATTACAAGGGAGGAAATGACTATTGTAGCCACACAAGGAGACACCAAGTCCCACCAAGGTATGATCGAAGTTCCACCTTCTATTTCAACAAATTATTTAAAAGATTGTGGGGGTTCATCTTTACATGACCAAGGATCCATGTACATTGCTGATTTAGAGCAACTAAATTGCATTGCGTTGTGCAAGCATGAGTGGTTCAAGGAGGAGGTGAACCACCATCCTCATGCATTGATGAGTTACACTCAGCCATGGAGGTTGAGATGTGAACACATGGAGGATGAAACAACCCAAAACACTCCTATGCAATACTATGACAAAACCCTTGAGATGGAGGATGAAGCAGATGCTAAACCATTGATGGAGTTGACAGCACTGTTAAATGTTGATGAAGAGGAGGTTTCACTTTCATCACTATTGTATCCTTATGGATTCAACATAGTCATGAATGAGGGATATTCTCTAAGAAATCTCCATAGAGCTGCATTTCAAACTTCCATGAAATGCAAGGAGGAAAATCTTGTTTGGGAGGATGGTAGCCCTCATAAGAGGAGCACCAAGGAAAATAAAAGGATGAGGCATCCACAAGTGATTGATTGGATGTGGTTGATGAGCAAGGAGCTGGGAGGCTACTTGCAAATATATGACATAGGGCAGCAAGAGGCTTGGCTGCGTTGGCTCCTTTTGAAGGAGTTTGGCCATCACTTGGCATATTCTCTCTCTATGAGGATGGAGGAGAAATGGCAGGATGCTTGCATCATGGAACAACAAGGAGTATGGATGCATGGTGTTGATGTGATCTACATATCAGTCATTATGTCTTCATCACATAAGTTGTATGATGAGAGCATGAGGAGACAACAAGCACTTTGGTTGCTTGAGTTGCATTGGAGAGAGCAAGGGCAGATTTGCTCTCACATGTTATATGATGTTGCAATAGTAGAGGAGGGCACTCTCATAGTGAAAGGGGGCTATTCCTTGGCTTTAGATGATTTGGAAACACTTCCATCTTGGGATACATTCCATATTTTTAGCAGCATCTTTGGAGAAATCTTTGACAAGAAACATGTCAAAGAATGGAGCTTGGATTTGATGGGAGCCTATATGCCTAGGCCAACAATGTTATCACCTTGGAGCTGGGGTTTATTGATGAATTACCCCCGGGATCACTCTACATTTGATTCAATTTATGAACAAGGTGGAGGTGGGATAGATGAGGTAGTGGATGGAGACATCTATTGCTATGGTGGATTCTTCTTGGCTTGGGTTCCCAAGCATGAGGAGGAGGATCCCCTTTCAGCATATAGTTTATACTTATTCATGGAGCCATGCCAAACCACTATAGAGAACTCATTTATGGATCCATACATCATCTTACTCCAAGTAAATGGTAATAAATCTGTTTTTATAGTTGCTGATTTGAATACTCATACCATTCTTTTGCAGTGCATGATTCCATAAGAGAGCAACTTGTTCATATTGCTCCATGAACCATATTGGGCCAAACTATATGATGGAGGCAACCATATTTCACATGGCCTTTGAAAAATGTTTTTCCATTACATACATGTTCAGCTAATTCACATTATCAGCCATCAGTCACAAAACATTTTTCCATGTAAATTTCTAAAGCAAGAACTTGGAAAACTGCGTTGTCACTACTGGGAAAATTGTTGGTACTTTCTTGCACCACGTGAAACCTTTAGAATTTTCCTCATTTTATTTCTGATCATGAATTCCTTTGCTGATGTGGATTTGATTTATATTGGGAGCATGATTGGAAGAATGGCACATGAGTTGGGTGTGTCCTTAAAGGGAAAGGATTCCCACATTTTCTGCATTACATGTTCTAAGGGGAGCATGAGAAAAACTATGGCCACCACAGCCAAGTATTTGTTTCCTTTTGAGGTGGACCATAAGTTTGATGATAATTCATTTTATAATCATGAGCAAGTGATAAAATATGACTTGTATGTTCAGCTAACCCATTCAGCCATTTACTTTTCACTAGTGAATGTGACGATTTTCACAACTAGTCAATTAGAACCATACTACTTGCCATGCCATTTTTTGAAGATGCAGTGGATGAGATTACGCTGTGTCCTTTTGAGACTTTGCTTGTATCATACAACAACATGTAAAACCTACAACAAACATCTCATTTGGATATTATATGATGATCATGCCCTATTCAGCATGGAAGAAATGTTTTTGGGGCAGCTTATTCTTCAATGATGGAGGAGAAATCTTTGGTGGATTGCTCCACATTTTGCCACTTGAGGGAAATACATTTGCAGCCCATGATCAGCACATACTTTGCGCTATTCATAAGTGGAGAGGAGGACAACGAGGGGTGAGCTATGATGCTTTCCATATTCAGATTTTTAGCCCACCTTCATTTCTGGAGCTTGAGGTGAAAGGATATTTTCAGGAGTTACCTTGTTGGGGGGTGGCTCATTTTTTTTGGATGATTGCTTGGGGGAAGATGTTTCTGCAATAATTTTTAGCCTCCATGCCTTGGAGGAAAACACATCAGTCCTACCTTTGCAGTTGCTTGAGGACAAGCAAAATTTGGGAGGGGAGGACTGTAATATTCCAAATTTTCCCTCAATAAATTGGAATATTCATTTTTTCTCCTTTCACTTAGGAGATGAATAAAATGTGTAGGGAAACCCATAAATTAAATAAACAAAAATAAAAATCCTCTTAGTGAGAGATAGGATGTAGTATTCCCTTTTCAGAAATATCACAAGTCTGTGCTAGAGATGGACTGCTGGGGCATTTACTAGATATGTCACCTCTAAAGAGAGGATGAGTTCCGGAGGCTTGCTAGCCCTTTGCAGACTCTCTCTATAGATATGTGAAATTCCCTATTAGGAATGGCTAGTAACCCAAGCCTGGAAAACGCATTTTCCAGAAATGGAGGCAACAGGATTTGATCCCTGGTCTGGGGTCCTTTGAATATGTCTATCTAGAGTTGAAATCCAAGAGTGGGCTCAAAACAAATGTCTCTAGGAGCTTGAGACAAGTCTCCTTTGCATGTTTCCCTTCAGAAAATGCCCAATGAAGAGCGCTACAACAACATATGAACATATACTAGCAAGGCAACGTTATATGAGAGGGAAAATGTGCATGAGACTAGAGAGAACCAATAAATATGTATAGCAGAAATGTATGTATACAAAATTTTGAGGAATCAATCTCTCAAGAAAAGCAAAGGAAGCCTCAATGACATATCATGATAATATAACACAATACTGCTACACAAGAGTTCTCCCAGCTAATACAACGTAGTTTATGGGAGTTATTGTTGCACATATGATGTCAATACATGAATGTGGCAATACAATGCTGAAATAAAGATGGGGGAGTAATCCTCAACCCATGAAAGCAATATTACATCAATCCTTGGAAGGATGACTTGAAATATACAAAAATAAAAAATGTCGGAGTTGCTGCATCAAGACATGAAATTGCACTACAACTCAGGAAATGGATGTAGATGGCTAAAAATGTTGCATACACTGAATAAATATCATCCAATGGGTCTTTCAAGGGAAAATATGAACCAATCCTTGAAGACCTCTCCCTCCAAACTAGTGGAGCAAACCCCCACTGCAATACTACTCAAAAATAATGTAGTCAAGGAGAGGGACTGCGCTGTCTATGATGATAGGAGTTGGGCCTGATGCCCAAGTCTGCAAAATGGATATGATATCCTCCCTATGGGACACCTAGATGCAAGGAAGCTCTCTTCTCTGAAATCTGAGCTCCGAAAGTGATTTTATGGAAACATTCACTGCAACCCAGCAACACAAAGTTTCCTGCACTACTAAAAACGTTGTACTGAAGGGAAATGCTTTGGCCTTAAGCCAATATGTGGAGAAGTTGAAGTATAAACATTCAAGAGGCCTCTCAAGAAGGAAGGGATTCCTGAATAGGAGTTCCCTTGTGCTAAACAACACAACAATCTCAGTTGAACAACTGATGATAGCAAGCAAATTCAAAATCTGAACATGAATGCCAAAATGTTTGCTTCCTCCTTCGTTTATGCCCATGGAGGCTCCTTAGCCATGGAACCCACACTCATTAGGGTTTCCTCCTCCCATTTCAATTGCGTTGGCTTCTCAAGCAAGCCACACCTCCACCCATTGCGCTGTTTGACTTGGTCAACATGACCTAGCCTTCTTGCAATTAATCCTTGTTCACACATGGGGTGTGAAAAATAGCTCCAATAATGATCCCATTTTCATATGGTGAGGGATTTTATCCTTATTTCTGAAATGTATGGGTCTTATTACCCAATTATTTACCTCCTTGGTGCAAATGGAAAAATTTTAATATTCCCTTAAGTTGGTGCAAAAATGGGAATATTACAGTCCTCCCCTCCCAAATGTTGCTTGTCCCCAAGCAACTACAAAGATGAAGCTGAGGGGCCTTCTTAAGGCATGAATTCTGAGGTAAAGTGGGATTCATCACCCCCATATGAACCTCTCCTCCCCAAGCTGTTAACCAAACAAAAAGAGTCACCCTCCATACAAGTAACTCATGAAAGTCATCTTCCACTTGAAGCTCCGACAAATTAGGTGGGCTGAAATTCTGGTCATGGTAGACATAATAGCCTACCCCACGCTGTCTTCTTCTCCACTTAAGATAAGGGTAGAAGATTTGTTGATCTGGGGCTACAAATAGGTTTCCCTCCAATGGCAAGAAGGAAACTAGACCTCCAAAGGTCTTTCTCCCAGCGCTGTGAATCAATCTGGCCCAAACCATCTCAAACATGGTGGATAAGAAATCACCATCATATGACACTCTATCCATCTCATGGCCCTCCTCATTAGGAAAAAAATATGTTGTTGTAGAGGCCATGTCTCTTCCCATGCTCCCCTTAGAGAATGTAATGTAGAAGGTGTGGGGATGCTCCTCCCCCAAGAACACACCCACTTTATGTGTTCCTCCTCCAACCATGCTCCCCATATAAGCAAGAAAAATATCAACAAATAGGATCATGATCAGCAGCATGATGAAAGAAAAACTGAAGCTTTTATGTGGTGCTGGAAGGTACCAACAGTCTCCCAAGTGGTCATAGCATAGTCCTCCCCACTACAGCTTCTGACAATGGTATGGCAAGTTGTATCTTGAAAAATGGTTTGTTGTACAAGTCATCACACCTACTAGTGAATAGTAGTTGGCTGAATATGTCAAGTGAGCACACAAGAAGCAACCAAACACTTGCCCCATATCATACAGTAGATGGCTATCTCCATCCTGATAGTTGGCCAAAAATATGTCATGGAGTCTAAAGAAAAACTTGCCCCTTTGTAGAGAAATGCACTGCAAGGACAAGGTAGGAGCATGCAAATACTGCATTGAACAATTAATAAGTGCATCAATAGAATCCTTACCATGTACCCAAGACAATATGGTGACAAGATCCAGATATGAACCCTCCATAGAGTTATGACATACCCATATGAAGAGGAATGAATCACCTGCTGCATGAAAATACTCCTTATGCATGGAAATCCAAGTCAAGGAGAGCATACCATAGTAACCAATGAGTTCATCCACCATTTTATCAATCTCAACCCCTCTATGCCCATCAAGTGCATCAACTAAGAAGTGATCCAGGGAACACTCCATCAATAATCTCATGCTCCAAAGTGACAACACTGCTGGTCTATGCAAATAGGCTTCTGCCAACTTATACATCCATTCTTTGACATGCCCAATGTCAAAGACTCCTCCCATAATGTTTCCATCTTCTCCCGTTGCAACATCATGCAAAATGTGAGAGAAAATTTTCCTTTTCTCTCTGTTAATTCCCCAAAGCAACAAATGTCTTTGCTGCCCCATCATACCTCCATCATACAATTGTTGTAGTGAAAAAAAAATGACCCTACCATCATAATGCATCCACACTCCTTGCTGTCCCATGATGAAAGTATCCTGCCAATCTCCTTCCACCCACATACCCTTGAGAAAAGGATATGCTCCATGATGGCCAAACTCCCTCAAGAGTAGCCAACGTAGCTTAGCCTCTTGCTGCCCTGTATCATAAATGTGTGAGGGGCTTACCAGCCTCTTGTCCTCCACCCACATCCACTTAACCCCATGTGCATGCCTTTCATCATCCTTCAACTTGGCATTCTTCCAATGTGGGCTATCAACCTCATAAAGAAGCAATCTCTTCCCGTTGCATTTCATGATGTGTTGAAATGCACCTCCTTAGAGATATTTTAGAAAAGACCTCTCCTCCATGATTCTCTTCATCCCATAAGAGATCAAGAATGTTGAAGGTAAAATATCCCCATAAAATGGCACAACACCCATCATGCCCTTCAAGATTCTACACCCCAACTCATCATACTGCATGTATTTCAACAAAGGTGCATGGAAATGAATTTTTATCCCTCCTTGGACAAAACCCCAGCTGTGCAGCGCAGTGTAAGATTGTTGTTTTTCACAAACAAGGTGTTTTGATCCCTGATCATGTGAGGATAATCTCCCAAGGTTTTGCACAAAATTTTTTGAAATGAAAGTGAATGGGGTTTCATGCATACCTTGGTGAACCTTTGGAACATCTTGTAGGGCTGCAAGAGTTCCTCCTTCCATTGTGTTTGCTGATCCAACTATTGTGATGTATGGCTGCCCTCTCATAAGTGTGTCAGCGCTGGTAGAAGACTCTTCAAGTTGAGAGGATGACTCCTCCTTCTCCCACCTTTCACTGTGTGGTATCCTTCCTTCTCTTTTCTGGATCAATTGAGGTAAATCTAGGGCTTCCTTGGAACCCCTAAGTTGGCACTTGCACTCTGCCAAATCCCCACTTAAGTCCTCATGCTCTAAGTGGTCTTCTTGCTCTCCACTTTCCCTATGAGAACATGAAGTGCATGCATCCTTTTCTTCCTCATGAAACCTTCTAGAGGTCTCATTGCAGCTTCCTCCAACTTGAAACCCTCGTGGACTTTCATCGTGCCTTTCCTCTCCCACTGGTTGAACCTCCTTGGAGAGACTCTTCTTTGTTATAAAAATGGATGAGAGCATCCTCATCCTATCTATCTTCTTCTCTCTTTGTCTTAGACTCGCAGGCTGAGCCAAGATTATGCTTTGATACCACTGTAGTATTCCCTTTTCAGAAATATCACAAGTCTGTGCCAGATATGGACTGCTGGGGCATTTACCAGATATGTCACCTCTAAAGAGAGGATGAGATCCGAAGGCTTATTGGCCCTTTACAGACTCTGTCTACAGATATGTGAAATTCCCTATTAGGAATGGTTAGTAACCCAAGCTTGGAAAACGCATTTTCCAGAAATGGAGGCAATAGGATTTTATCCCTAGTCTGGGATCCTTTGAATATTTCTATCTAAAGCTGAAATCCAAGAATGGGCTCAAAAAAAATGTCTCTAGGAGCTTGAGACAAGTCTCCTTTTCTTGTTTACCTTTAGAAAATGTCCAATGAAGAGGGCTGCAACAACATATGAACATATACTAGCAAGGCAACATTATATGAGAGGGAAAATGTGCATGATACTAGAGAGAACCAATAAATATGTATAGCAGCAATGTATGTATACAAAAATTTTAGGAATCAATCTCTCAAGCGGAGCAAAGGAAGCTTCAGTGACATATCATGATAATATAACACAATACTGCTACACAAGAGTTCTCCCAGCTAATACAACATAGTATATGGGAGTTACTGCTGCACATATGATGTAAATACATGAATGTGGAAATACAATGCTCAAATAAATATGGGGGAGTAATACTCAGCCCCTAAAATAAATATTACATCAATCCTTGGAAGGATTACCTAGAATATACAAAAATACAAAATGTCGGAGTTGTTGCATCAAGACATGAAATTGCACTGCATCTGAGGAAATGGATGTAGATGGATGAAAATGTTGTATAAAATGAATAAATCCCATCCAATGGGTCTTTTAAGGTAAAATCTGAACCAATCCTTGAAGACCTCTCCCTCCAAACTAGTGGAGCAAACCCCCACTGCAATACTGCTAAAAAATAACGCAGTCAAGGAGAGGGACTACGCTTTCTATGATGATAGGAGTTGGGCCTAATGCCCAAGTCTACAAAATGGATCTGATATCCTCCCTATGGGACACCCGGATGCAAGGGAGCTCTCTTCTCTGAAATCTGAGCTGCGGAAGTGATTCTATGGAAACCTCCACTGCAACTGAGCAACACAAAGTTTCCTACACTGCTCAAAACACTGTACTGAAGGGAAATGCTTTGGCCTTGAGCCAAGATGTGGAGAAGCTGAAGTATAAACCTTCAAGAGGCCTCTCAATATGGAACGGATTCCTGAATAGGAGTTCCCTTGTGCTAAACAACACAACAATCGTAGTTGAACAATTGATGATAGCAAGCAAATTTGAAATCCAAACATGAATGCCAAAATGTTTTCTTCCTCCGTCTTTTATGCCCATGGAGGCTCCTTAGCCATGGACCCCACACTCATTAGGGTTTCCTCCTCCCATTGCAATTGCGTTGGCTTCTCAAGCAAGCCACACCTCCACCCATTGCGTATTTTGACTTGGTCAACATGACCTAGTCTCCTTGCAATTAATCCATG
Organism: Pinus albicaulis; assembly: GCA_034641835.2. Taxonomy (NCBI): domain Eukaryota; kingdom Viridiplantae; phylum Streptophyta; class Pinopsida; order Pinales; family Pinaceae; genus Pinus; species Pinus albicaulis. Next base: position 222,105,948 of record CM076571.1, on the reverse strand, counting down.
TTCACACATGGGGTGTGAAAAATAGCTCCAATAATTATCTCCTTTTCATATGGTGAGAGATTTTATCCTTATTTTTGAAATGTATGGGTCTTATTACACAATTATTTACCTCCTTGGTGCAAATGGAAAAATTTTAACATTCCCTTAAGCTGGTGCAAAAATAGGAATATTACAGAGGATCACTTGTGGAGATGGGTTTCACACCTCCATGTGTGAAAAGGGGCTATTGCAAGGAGGATAGGTCTAGTTTGACCAAGTCAAACTGCACAGGCATGAGTTGGAAAGTAGAAAGTGGGACAACGTAGGAAGGAAGGAGGGAAGCTTCTAGAGGAAGGAAACCCTAACTCGAAGTAGGGTCCATGGAGGGGGAGATCACTTGTTTAAAAGAAGAGCAAGGCAACCTTTGAAAGGGGTTGTTAATCTTTATTCATTTTGAGTCTCCTAGACTTGTTGCAGTCTTTTCTATTCAGCAGAGTTGCAGGGCTGTTTAGCCTGAGGGAGTCATGTTTAGGATTTCCTCTCCTTCTTGAGAGGTCTCTTGAAGGATTGCACTCCATTCCCATATCCAGCCATTAAGGCTAAAGCATCATCTTTCTTCACCAGCGCAGTTTCAGTTGCAAATTGTGCAGTGTAGCGAGGTGTTGCTGGGGAGAGTTCCACAACACCATTCTGGCATTGAGATTTAAGAGGAGTGAGTTCCATTTCTTTTGGGGATCAGTGAGGAGTGTCTCTTGGGAAAATTTACATATCTTGGCATCAGGCCAATATTTTCCATAGCTCCTATAGCGCAGTGACTCTCCAGATCTGCGTTATTTATAGTGTGTACTTGTAGGGGGAGTTTGTAGCATTTTTTGGAGGGTGATTTCTTCAGTGAAAGGATCAGCCTTTCATCGAAAGAATCTATTGGAGGAGGTCTTCATATCAAAGGCAGAATATTATACCTTGTCCTTCCATTCTCATTTCCTGAGTTGCAGCTGCTATTGCAACTCCGACATTTTTACACAATTGCATTTTGTATGTATTTCAGCCAATCCTTCTCACGATTGTTGCATTATTGTTTCTAGGGGTTGAGAGCTTTCTCCCCCTCATTTATTGAGTCATATATTGACATATTCTTCTATTATGATGTAATATGGAGCATTGCCTCTTTTAAACTGCTCCCTCTTAGCTTGCAGAAATGCATGTGTATCAGTCTTCTTTCATTTGATGTGCAAATCTCACTGAGGGTTCTTTTCTTGACTTGAGGGATTGATTCCTCTAGGATTTGTAACCATTTAATTCTGTAATACATATTTTTTGTCCATTCACATCTTCATGTTCTCAGCCCCATAAAGACAACACTGTAAACCCCTTCTATGTGCTTACATTGATGCAGCCCCTTTATTGGGCAGTTTCTGAAGACATCAAAGTGTGAGAGATCCGTTTAACCTGCTTAGAGGGATTTCTTTAGCCCCAAATCTTGGATTTATATCTTAGACACATTTTTCCAAGGGATCCAGGTCTTAGGATCAAATCCCATAGCCTCTATTTCTGAAAAATGCATTTTCCAGGCTTGAGTTGCTAGTAATTCCCAATCGGGAATATTTCCTTTCAACAAGGTGTTATAGATGGAGTCTGTATCGAGTGAGATAGCCTATGGATCTCATCCTCTCTTTAGAGGTGACATATCTGGTAAATTCCCCTACAGTTAATCTCCGAAATATTTCTGGTAGTTGATTGATAATATTTATGAAAGAGGAATATTAGTTGCCGGATTCTTGAGCAGTTCAGATTTCAGGATATTATAGTGGTATCAGAGCACCTTTCTTGGCTCAGCCTGTGGCCATCAAGCCCAAGAAAGAGATTAGAAGATGAATAGGATGAGATTACTCTCATCTATTTTCAGAGCTAATAAGAGCCTCTCTAAGGAGGAGGAGCAAAGAAAAGAAGAGGAAGGTCCATGCACTTCCTATTCTCATAAAGACCAGCATGGAGGATACTTGGATCATCGGATCTTAAGTAAGTACCTGGGTGAATACAAGTCCCATTCTGCAGCCATTGCAAGGGAGGAAAGGACTATTTCAGCCACACAAGGAGACACCAAGTCCCACCAAGGTATGATCGAAGTTCCACCTTCTAATTCAACAAATTATTTAAAAGATTGTTGGGGTTCATCTTTACATGACCAAGGATCCATGTACATTGCTGATTTAGAGCATCTGAATTGCACTACATTGTGCAAGCATGAGTGGTTCGAGGAGGAGGTGAACCACCATCCTCATGCATTGATGAGTTACACTCAGCCATGGAGGTTGAGATGTGAAAACATGGAGGATGAAAATACCCAAAACACTCCTATTCAAGACTATGAAAAAACCCTTGAGATGGAGGATGAAGCAGCTGCTAAACCATTGATGGAGCTGACAGTGCTGTTAATTGTTGATGAATAGGAGGTGTCACTTTCGTCACTATTTTATCCTTATGGATTCAACATAGTCATGAATGCGGGATATTCTCTAAGAAATCTCCATAGAGTTGCATTTCAAACTTCCATGAAATGCAAGGAGGAAAATCTTGTTTGGGAGGATGGTAGCCCTCATGAGAGGAGCACCAAGGAAAAGAAAAGGAGGAGGCATCCACAAGTGATTGAGTGGATGTGGTTGATGGGCAAGGAGCTGGGAGGCTACTTGAAAATATATGACATAGGGCAGTAAGAGGCTTGGTTGCATTGGCTCCTTTTGAAGGAGTTTGGCCATCACTTGGCATATTCTCTCTCTATGAGGATGGAGGAGAAATGGCAGGATGCTTGCATCATGGAGAAACAAGGAGTATGGATTCATGGTGTTTATGTGATCCAAATATTAGTCATTATGTCTTCATCAGATGAGTTTTATGATAAGAGCATGAGGAGACATCAAGCACTTTGGTTGCTTGAGTTGCATTGGAGAGAGCAAGGGCAGATTTGCTCTCACATGTTATATGATGTTGCAAGAGTAGAGGATGGAACTCTCATAGTGCAAGGGGGATATTTCTTGGCTTTAGATGATTTGGAAACACTTCCATCTTGGGAGACATTCCATATTTTTAGAAGCATCTTTGGAGAAATATTTGACAAGAAACATGTCAAAGAATGGAGCTTGGATTTGATGGGAGCCTATATGCATAGGCCAACAACGTTGTCACCTTGGAGTTGGGGTTTATTGATGGAGTACCCCCAGGATCACTATACATTTGATTCACTTGATGAACAAGGTGGAGGTGGGATAGATGAGGTAGTGGATGGAGACATCTATTGCTATGGTGCATTCTTCTTGACTTGGGTTCCCAAGCATGAGGAGGATCCTCTTTCAGCATATAGTTCATACTTATTCATGGAGGCATGCCAAAGCACTATGGAGAACTCATTTATGGATCCATACATCATCTTACTCAAGGTAAATGGTAAGAAATTTTTTTTTGCAATTGATGATTTGAATACTCTTACCATTATTTTGCAGTGCATGATTCTACAAGAGGCAGCTTGTTCATATTTCTCCATGAACCATATTGGGCCAAACTATATGATGGAGGCAGCCATCTTTCACATGGGATTTGGAAATTTTTTTGCATTACATACATGTTCAGCTAATTCACATTATCAGCCATGAGTCACAAAACATTTTGCCATGTAAATTTCTGAAGCAGCAACTTGGAAAATTGCGTTGTCACTATTGGGAAAATTGTTGGTACTTTCTTGCACCACATGAAACCTTCAGCATTTTCCTCATTTTGTTGCTGATCATGACTTCCTTTGCTGATGTGGATCTGATTTATATTGGGATAATTATTGGAAGAATGGCACATGAGTTGGGTGTGTCCTTAAAGGGAAAGGATTCCCACATTTTCTACATTGAATGTTCTAAGGGGGAGCATGAGAAAAAATATGGCCACCACAGCCAAAAATTTGTTTCCTTTTGAGGTGGTCCATAAGTTTGATGATAATTCATTGTATAATCATGGGAAAGTGATAAAATATGACTTGTATGTTCAGCTAACCCATTCAACCATTTATTTTCACTAGTGAATGTGAGGATTTTCACAACTAGTCAATTAGCAACATACTACTTGCCATGCCATTTTATGAAGATGCAGTGGATGAGATTACGTTGTGTCCTTTTGAGAATTTTTTTTGTATCATACAGCAGCATGTAAAACCTACAAAAAACATCTCATTTGGATATTGTATGATGATCATGTCCTATTCATCATGGAAGAAATGTTTTTGGGGCAGCTAGTTCTTCAATGATGGAGGAGAAATCTTTGGTGGATTGCTCCACATTTTGGCACTTGAGGGAAATACATTTGTAGGCCATGATCAACACGTACTTTTCACTATTCATAAGTGGAGAGGAGGACAACGAGGGGTTATCTATGAAGCTTGACATATTCAGATTTTCAGCCCGCCTTCATTTCGGGAGCTTGAGGTGGAAGGAGATTTTCAGGAGTTACCTTGTTGGGGGGTGGCTCATTTTTTTTGGATGATTGATTGGGGGAAGATGTTTCCCAAATACTTTGCAGCCTCCATGCCTTGGTGGAAAACACATCATTCCTACCATTGCAATTTCTTGAGGACAAGCAACATTTGGGAGGGGAGGACTGTAATATTCCAAATTTTCCCTCAATAAATTGGAATATTCATTTTTGCTCCTTTCACTTAGGAGATGAATAAAATGGGTAGGGAGACCCATAAATTAAATAAAAAACAATTAAAATCCTCTTAGTGAGAGAGATGATCACTTGTGGAGATGGATTTCACACCTCCATGTGTGAAAAGGGGCTATTGCAAGGAGGCTAGGTCTAGTTTGACCAAGTCAAACTGCGCAGGCATGAGTTGGAAAGCACAAAGTGGGACAACGTAGGGAGAAAGGAGGGAAGCTTCTAGAGGAAGGAAACCCTAATTCGAAGTAGGGTCCATGGAGGGGGAGCTCACTTGTTTAAAAGAAGAGCAAGGAAACCATTGAAAGGGGTTGTTGATCATTATTCATTTTGAGTCTCCTAGACTTGTTGCAGTCTTTGTTGTTCAGCAGAGTTGCAGGGCTGTTTAGCCCGAGGGAGTCATGTTTAGGATTTCCTCTCCTTCTTGAGAGGCCTCTTGAAGGACTGCACTCCATTCCCATATCCAAGCATTAAGGCCAAAGCATCATCTTTCTTCACCAGTGCAGTTTCAGTTGCAGATTGTGCAGTGTAGGAGGGTGTTGCTAGGGAGAGTTCCACAACACCATTTCGGCATTGATATTTCAGAAGAGTGAGTTCCATTTCTTTGGGTGATCAGTGAAGAGTGTCTCTTGGGCACATTTACATATCTTGGCATCAGGCCAATGTTTTCCATAGCTCCTACAGTGCAGTGACTCTCCAGATCTACGTTATTTATAGTGTGTACTTGCAGGGAGAGTTTGTAGCAGTTGTTGGAGGGTGATTTCTTCAGTGAAAGGATCAGCCTTTCATCAGAAGAATATATTGGAGGAGGTCCTCATATCAGAGGTAGCATATTCTACCTTTCTACAACTCCGACATTTTTACACAATTGCCATTTTGTATGTATTTCAACCAATCCTTCTTAGGATTGTTTCATTATTGTTTCCAGGGGTTGAGAGCTTGCCTCCCCTCATTTATTGAGTTATATATTGACATATTCTTCTGTTATGATGTAATATGGAGAAGTGCCTCTTTTAACCTGCGCCCTCTTAGCTTACAGAAATACATGTGTATCAGTCTTCTTTCATTTCAAGTGCAAATCTCACTAAGGGTTCTTTGCTTGACTTGAGGGATTGATTCGTCCAGGATTTGTAACCATTTTCTATTGTAATACATATTTATTGGCCATTCAAATCTTCATGTGCTCAGCCCCATAAATACAACACTGTAAACCCCTTCTATGTGCTTACATTGATGTAGTCCCTTTATTGGGCCGTTTCTAAAGACATCTAAGTGTGGGAGATTTGTTTAACCTTCTTAGAGGGATTTATTTGGCCCCAAATCTTGGATTTCGGTTACATTGGTCCAAGGGATCCAGGTCTCAGGATCAAATCCCGTAGCCTCGATTTCTGGAAAATAAATTTTCCAGGCTTGAGTTGCTAGTAATTCCCAATCAGGAATATTTCCTTTCAAGAAGGTGCTATAGACGGAGTCTGTATCGGGCCAAATAACCTTCGGATCTCATCCTCTCTTTAGAGGTGACATATCCAATAAATGCCCCTACAGTCAATCTCTGGAATAGTTTTGGTAGTTGATTGATAATATTTCTGAAAAAGGAATATTACTTGTTGGATTCTTGAGAAATTCAGATTTCGGGATATTACATTCCAGCAACACAGTTTGTTGATGTTGATATGCTGAATCCAAAAACATAGCTTGTTGATGTAAACTTTGATAAAGTATATTTTTCTAATGATGACTGGTTGCAGATGATGCAACAAAAACATGATATCAACATGATGTTATTTGGTGATATAATCCCACTCAAGTCAGTGGAAGACACCCTGTTTGTAGAAGCACAGGTTAGTGATGAAAATACAGAGATAGAGAAAAAGATAGAGACAGAAACAAAGAAAGAAGTCTACAAAAAAAAAGCAGAAACGGAGAAAGAGGCAGATGCAAAGAAGGAAGCCCACAAAGAGAAAACAAAGATAGAGGAAGAGGCAGATAAGGAAGCGCAACAGGAGAAAGTTTCCATTGCAAAGCAGAAAGACTAGAACCAATGTCGTTCTGCAAATATTTTTAATTCTAACATTGATTTCAAGTGTGTAGGTACACAGATTGATTATGAAAAAGAGTTGAATTTTCTGGAAACATGGCTAGCAACACCATATCTGGATGACATCTACATAGAAGATGTAGATATGAATGTTGAAGATGACATGCATGATGAACATGTCAATGAAATTTTCATGCATTGGAGTTTTGAAGAAATAAGATATTATTCTAATCTTATGTTGCAGCAGATTGATGATGATAAGCGCACTACAGAAGAAAATATGTGGCAGCAACCTATGCTTATTGAAGAAGTCCAGGACATGCTTTGACAACCTGGAATAGTAAACGACCTGCACCAAAAAATCAAGAAACTGAGCTTTGAAGGATACAACAAAGCGAAAAATTTGAAACAATTCAGAGGCTACAGAATCTGGAAAAAGAGAAGAAGAAAATTGAATCTAGTTGAAGTCAAGTGTTTTAAATTGTAAGTCTCATTGAGACATAGACTAGCAGGTATCTGAATTAAATTTTTTATGTGGTTGTAATTAAGGAGGAGTGTTAGAGAATCTAATCCCAACCACCTGTTAGGTGTCGAAACCGTCTGTCCAAGTGCCACAGTTAAGTTTTCATTGCTCTAGTTTTAGTTGAGTCACACTACAGTCATGTAATGTTGATGTCTCTAACGTAATATTATTTAATTTATTTGTAATATTGTGAAAAACTATCCTCTGCTCCACTTCTTTTTAGTTTTCAATTCTTGTCACATCTCGAGTTTCTATGTTGTGATTTTCCCAATACCATGACAGGCACGCCTGATACCAGTGACTCCATAAACATTCAATCACATTAGAATCCAAAATGAATAACGAAGGTTAGCTTTTGATGAACTATTTAAAAGCCATATATGTTATTTATTACGGTTTCAAGCAACCTACCTTCCTCATTCATCCCAGCGTTATCTCCATAATTAAAAGCCATATATGTTTCATAAAATGGAGCGTTATCTCCACGTACGTAATAGTATCTGGTGCTGAGAAGGAGATATGTTCAATAATAAAAGTCTATTTCATTAAAAATGGAACTGTATGCAACACATGAGTAGTAACTCAAAGGAAAAAAGGAAAAAAAAAACACATTCTATTTCATTCTGAACAATATTTATGCCTGAAATTCTCTGCAATGATCACCTCCATATATAAGCAGTAACTCAACAAAAAAAACAAAAGCTATTTCAATTTGATGACTGCAAAGAAACTTGCCACTTGTGATAAGAACATGATGGATAATCCCAGAGGTGTAATTCAGAACGCATTTGTCTGCATATGTTGGCTATAGATCACAAATGTCCTCTCGGATTTGAAGAAGTATATGCCTCTTTTAGTGCCGTAATACACTTCGCTTTTCACCGAAGAAGGAGCTAATGGGGTTACCATCGGTCCGATCTGAGCATCACCTGCACAACATCATTAAGATCTATTTTGACTTATCTTATCAAGATCAGTTAATTAACAGAGTATTTATGTAACATTTAATCTATCATTATTCATGGGTGGATGTAAGGTCCATGAATCACATAAAAAACAAATAGTGAATCTATTCATTATTATATAAATAATGATGTGGCAATGACTCATCTCCAGGTCCGTAAACCAGCTGGAAAAAAAAAAAAATTAATCTATCCATCTGTATATGAATAATATATTAAGTGTAGAGAAACCGATGCACCTATTACCCAAGACACCTACATGGATTGAGGTGCGGTTGAAAGTGCAAGCATTATCTGCTCTGGGAAGTTTGACGAAACTCTCTTAACCAGGCGAGGGTCATAATGGGGCTGGTTGTTGCTTCCACTGCGAAGAGTATTATCGAGGGGAATAGTCACAGGCTTAAAGGGCCTTCCAATGTTTTCGGAATGAAAAACATCCTCCCGACAAACAGCCATGCAATAAACCTAAACAAAATGACCTGCAACCCCATTGTTTCAGCCCTTGCAGCCTATGACTATTTCCTATCATGAAATTTTCTTCACATGGTACCTGCGATATATACATATGAAATGAACAGTTTTTATATTCATAAATCCCACCAATAAATATTCTATTGAGCTTTTGGCAATTATTCGGACGATTCCCACGTCTTCCAATAACCTCCGAACACGGTACTCAGGAATAAATTATAAATACGTTCGTTCGGGCGAGCCTTATTTCGGCTGCTATCAGCCCATTAATGCGGTGGTAGACACACTGTGCACCGTTAGATTTAAACAATTTTAAATCTAACGGTGGGCGGTGTGTCTGCCACCGCATTAATGGGCAGATAGCAGCCGAAATATTGGTTGTCGTTCGAAAGACTTCAAAACACGTGTGTGAAAGATGGCTATTACCGTTTATCGAAGTTATCAACCAGTCAAGGATATCCATGCTAAATTTTTTGGAATATTGGCTGATAAATTCTTTTTCTTGGCCGTAGTTTAACCATATTGTTTTTTTTTTCTCTGAAAATTATGGAAATTTTAGTAAGATTTTAAGAAAAATTGGTAAGGTTTTTTGTAAATTTACTTTATAATTATCAAATTTTAATATTTTACGTGATTTACAGGTTTTTGATGGTGCTGAATCTATTTTCACCATCAAAATCCTTATTTAAACATGTTACTGTAAGATTTAAAAAAAAAAATTGACCCAATTTTGACCTACAGATAATTCCTCATAATTAGAAAACACCATTTTCTTTTGGTACGAGAAGAAGCAACCTGGCCTGGTTCGTACTGGTCCTATAACATTTAGGTGAAACATGTTTCGCCTGCATGGATTACAGGTGAGTCGGGTTTTTGAACAGGGCCTGGAATTTTATTATTTTTCCTGTGACATTAAAATTTGATGACGTTCATTTAATCATATCCCAAATTATTTAAGTTTATTTTATTTTATTTTTAATTTTAAAAAGTGAGATGTGAGTTTTAGTTAAGAACCTTTCCTGCATTAAATATGCGCTTGTGGTTAAGTGGAATATGGTAATTTTTCCTTGTCATTCACCATATGTTTTAGTCCTTGCCATCTGAATCGTATGTTTAGCATCAGTTCGTGTTAGAATTGAGCGAATTTTTAGTCCTTGCCATACATTGTGTTGTGTTTTAGATGCACATATGAAGGTAAGGTAATGGTGTGTTGTGTTTCAATTGCACAATTGAAGGCAAGGTAGGCAACACCGTATTTCACCTGCACAATTAAGTGCAAGTTAAGCAACATCGGAACCAGTGGCATCAAACGTTGTTTAAGCAGTACATTTAATGAATTTGAGAGTTGATAGAATCATGCTTTCTATTTCTAAAGAGAAAACAAACCTTGATCTCCCCGCAAATGGAGAAAATGACGAGCTGTGAATGGAAAGAACGAGCCGCTTTGTTGTTGGAGAGCAAACAAACCATGCTAGTGGAAAGAACAAGCCTCGATGAAACTGAGAAGAACACAAATTTTGAAGGCAAGTTCAAATGATTGGTTAAATAGTGCCTCTTGTTATGCAAATAATAATAATAATAATAATAATAATAATAATAAGAGGAGAAAACATGTACCTTTTTCACCATTCTATGCCAATTGGATTTGCAATTGCGCCTTGTTGATGTTCTTCGTAACTTTACTCTCGGTGCGTTAAGGTGTTGCACCAGTTCATTTACATGTGATATCGAAACAAATTGTATTGTATTGAAAAGTTGAATATGTCTAATAGTTGTATATTATGAAATCCATTGCATATATGTGTCTCTTTGTTCAGACCTTATTCCAAGAGTCCTCTGTATGATACAGGTACAAATATTGATGTAGGAGCATCCAACTGAAAGGCTACAACTGGAATTGATTTCTTTTACTGGATAGAAGAAGAAGTTTTGAATTCTATTTTACTTTGTTTTAAGTTAATTTGGGCTAACACAACCATTGTAATTTGTAGATTAAAAGAATAGTTAAATTAGGATTAGTTAAGTATTTAGCTTAATAAATTGTTCTGAAACTGAATGGCAGTTTCTCAACCATATGGGGATTTGGAAAGGCATAAAACCAAACCAAATCCACGATTGTGAGGGTGTGCCATCCATAGAGAGGAGAGTGTTATTAAAGTGAATCTGTGTGTGTGAGAAAATAAAGAAAGTGTTTTTGAATTTTTAATTTGAAGAATAGTTATTTCTCTGCATTATAAATTTGACTAAGTATTGAAATGTGTCAGAGTCTTTCCATATCAAGTAACTGAAGTTGCAGGACCAGTAATATACAAGAAGGACAACCATATCAAATAACCAAAATTGTAGGCCCAGAAGTTTATGAGTAGGACCAAGCCATACTCTGAAGACAAGGAAGCACAGGTCTGTAAATCAAATTTATGAAATCAAGCGAGAAAATACTGTAATATTTTATATAGATAAAGGAAAGTGTCGAAGAATTAAAGACTACATTATACAACAACTACAAGCCTCAAAATTCCTTTGAGGGTTTGTGATATTCCTAGCCGAAAACAAAATAAAAACATAATACAGTTGCACATTGGAAGGGTCCTACCCTGTTTCAACAGGGAGAAACCAGACCACGACGACAGTAGAAGATAACCCACATTAGCACCTGCAGCCACATCAACGCATAGAAGATTTAAAAAAAAAGACAATAAGTGACAAACATAAATCACAGAAGAATTGAGAAGCTGTGTGAGGAGTTGTCTTACCTAAGAGCCGAAGACTAGTAGAGACGTAGTGTGAATGAAAAAGGAAGGATCATTTCCGCAGGACCACCATGGGCAGAACCTACTAGAAAAACCTGCTAACCGAGGCACCAAAGGTCAACAAGGTAACGAAGCAACACAAAGATTGAAACTAGAATGGAAAGCTTACCTGTGCTGTAGAGGTTGAATTTCCTTGAAGAAGAAGTGAACACCTGCCGAATGCACAAAGAACAGTTTTAAACTTCTGAAGATGGCAAGAGAGGATTGAGAAGAAACGAACAAGAATAAAAAACCCCAGCAAATTACCAAAAAAATAAAGTTGGTTATTGCACCGGTTTGCGAAGGCGCCTGTAGAGAGGTTAGAAACCCTTTCACAAATCACAGAGGGCATATAAGTCTGCAGGCCATAGGAGGGTCGAAGCCCCCTCAATTTCTTGGAGGACTGTGTAAGTTTGCAGGTGGCGGGAGGGTCGAAACCCTCACCCAGTCTCCCTCTCCAACAAACCCTCATGACGAAGAAAAGAAATGAGGGACAAACCCTAAGTTTATGACATTTAAACATGTGGAGTGAAGCACTTGGTCGAGACCCTCGGTTTCATGGGCTAAGCGGAATTGTAAAGGAGCGGATCTGAATTCACTTTATAATCCAATAAAATTTCTTATTAAAAGGTTTTGGTTATAGTTTTAAGAAGTTTCAATTCGATTCATTATTTCTGTGACCCCACCAATTGTGGTATGAGAGCAAATATTTCTTCCTCAGTGGAGATGGAAGTAGGAAGAAGGGGTCGGGGAAGAGCTACAAGGGGAGCAGTAGATGAAGGACTGTGTGAAGAAATTAGAATGATGTGTGATCCGGATTTATGCAAGAACACAACAGAATACACATATAGCCATAGATATAGAGATGCAGCGGAGATAATACTTAGACATAAACATGGAGATGCAGCGGAAATAATACTTCATTTCATTAATAAAAGAATGACTAAAATGTATTTACAGACATAATGGAAATAAACAGCTAGGGCACTGGTAGGCTTATCTTTGAAAATATATGTTTTGACTACATGCCTTTGAACTGTGTTACAATGAGGCTCTAGGGCCTATTTATTATTGAGAAACAATGGAGAACTCGAAATGTCTAAAAACCTAACCCTTGGAGATGAAGCCCCAAAACTATGGGCCCCGTTTGGGTAAATTGGTGTTTCAACTTCCCAGGGACGTAACTTTGGCATCCGATCTCAAATATCTATCCGAGGAGTACAAATTTCGGTGTAAGAAACTGAGGACCCAAGTTGCTCCTGGTTTTCTCAAAAAACGTCGTTTAGGGCCTCAAAACGACTCCGAAAGTTTAGGACCCGGAAAATGCTAATAATAGTAAGTTGTGCTACAACTTAAAAACTGAAACAACTGATGGTGGGGGTTCAAATGGAATAGGTGGGTGGCCACCAATATCCACCTGGATCATTAAGGCCCCAAAATGGCTCCGGAAGTGTAGGACTCGAACTCCTGCTAAAAATAGTAAGTTGTGCTGAATCTGAAAAGCTGCAAGGATTAATCGTGCAGGTCTAAATGGAATAGTTGGGTGGCCACCGATATCCACCTGGCTCATTCCTCCCTCCTTAGGAAGCAATGGCCCCATTACGTTGAGATCATCCATGTCATGAGGCAAATTCTGTTGAAGATGTCATGGACCTGCGGGTGGACACACTGGATGCGTTTAGTAAATTCGGTTTCTTTATCAGCCTCAGTCTGTACATGTATGGATTCTGTATGTGTATTTGCAGGATGTATGGCAACATCAGGCGGTGATGTGTTGGGGGTCAGTTCAATGGAGTGCTTGTCTTGACAGTGTAGAGGAACCTCTGTGAGTGAGGAGAAAATGTCCTCGTATTCCTCCATGACTTTGACCATCTGCTGTAGCTGTGCAGGGGAGCCCTATTTCGAGGTTGTGGCCACAATATTCCTCTTTCCCTGTGAGCGAGTTGTAAATAAAATAAATTTCCTAGTTTGGGAAACAATTTTACTACATTGTTTTGTAGTAATCAAAGAGATGACATGAGGCGGTACTACTTCCGGTATCCTGTATAAGTGATTTCCCAAAGTAATAATAATAGCACGAGGCCTAGACTGATACACAGCATGTTGCCTCCACAAGTATGGCTGGCCCAATAATACATCAGCTACATCAAGAGGAGCAACATCACATAATACCTCATCCGTGAATGGCTTGATGCTGTATGGAAGGTGACATTGTTGGCGGATGCGGATATCTCTCCCTAGGTGAAGCCACCCGATGGTATATGGTTGCGAGTGTGCTATGGTTGGTAGGCCAAGCCGCTTCACGACCTCTACTGAAATGAGGTTCTTTTGGCTTCCGCTATTGACAAGGAATTGCAGTGGAGAACCCTTCACCCACATCTGCGAATGGAAGAGGCACTCCCCCTCCTTTGGATCCTCGGGATCCTCCTTCTGGATCTTGGTGGTGGCAATAATGGCACTGGGATCCGCATCAATGATTTTCTTCCCTTTGTCATTTCCTTTGTCTGGGTCTGACTCAGGATCAAAAAATACATCTGATTCGGGTGCCTTTAGTTCGGCCACCAACGAATGTTTGGCCCAACACTCATTTGTGCTATGAGTGTGGCTGGTATGAAATTCACACCACTTCCACGTGTCCTTCTTTGGATTTATGGTGTTTTTCTAAGTCACCTCGCTTTGGCCTTTCCCCTTTTTCTGTAGTTTGGCGGCACCTTTGCCTAGCTTTGGATTCACAGATCCAAAGTCTCACTTCTTCTGCTTAAATTTCTGCTTGATCTTGGCGGCATAGCGATATGCCGTGCCAAGCGATGTAATTTCGAGGAACTCCATTTCCTCCTAAATGTGTTTGTGCAGACAGCCGCGGTACTTGAGCACCAAATGTCTCTTTGAATCTTTAATACCCAACTTTGTGCACAGGGTATGGAACAGATTCGTCAGTTCATGCACATCTTGATCCCTTTGTTTCCGCAGCATGGTCCATTGGATGTATTTGTCCTCATAGCTCCGCACAGGGTAATATTGTTCCTTGATGATGTCGAGGAACGAATTCCAAGTGGGTGTGGTTGAGAACAGAGAGGGTTCCCCTTAATCCTCTTGCTCACAATAGGTTTCCCACTAGTCTTTGACATGGGGGGTGGCTTTCAGGAGTGCAAAAATAATATTTTCTCGGTCAGAGAAATCATGGACTGAGAAATACCCTTCTAGCAAATTCAACCATCTATCTACAGCGTCTGCATCTATTTGGCCTTAAAATATAGGAATGTCAAATTTTACCTGTACCTTGAAGGGAGTGGCGCCTCCAAAGTGGTTGTTAAATGCAGATGCGCCGTAGGTGGGCAGTCGTTGAAGGATCTGAGCAAATTTATCCATCATCGTGTTCCTTTGCTTCTCGAGGGCCTCCTTGAGCAATATTTTGATAGGATCTCCTGCTCCCTCGTCTTTATTTTCTTCCGCCATGGGAGGTCCTTGGGGTTTGTGAGGCTGATCTTGCAAGGGTTCAACCAGATCGAGCCCTAACTCCTTATACCTTGACCGTGTTGGGGACATGCAAAGAAAAACAGAGAAAGAGCAGACCGCTCTGATACCACTAATCTAGATTTATGCAGGAACGCAACAGAATACACATATATCCATAGATACAGAGATGCAGTGGAGATAATACTTAGGCATAAACATAGAGATGCAGAGGAAATAATACTTCATTTCATTAATAAAAGAATGACTGAAATATGTTTACATACATAATGGAAATAAACAGCTAGGGCACTGGTAGGCTTATCTCTGAGAAGATATGTCATGGCTACATGCCTCCGAACTGTGTTAAAATGAGGCTCTAGGGCCTATTTAGTATTGAGAAACAATGGAGAACTCGAAACGTCTAAAAACCTAACCCTAGGAGATGAAGCGCCAAAACTATGGGCCCCATTTGGGTAAATTGGTGTTTCAACTTCCTAGGGATGTAACTTTGGCATCTGATCTCTGTTTGATGCACTCAATAGCTTGTTAGAAAGATCTATCCGAGGAGTACAACTTTCGTTGTGAGAAAATTTGGTCCATGGACCCATGTTGCTCCCGGTTTACCCAAAAAACATCGTTTAGGGCCTCAAAACGGCTCCGGAAGTTTAGGACCCAAAAATTTGCTACAACTTAAAAACTGAATGAATTGATGGTGGGGTTTCAAATGGAATAGGTGGGTGGCCACCAATATCCACCTAGATCATTAAGGCCCCAAAACAGCTCTGGGAGTGTAGGACCCGAACACCTGCTAAAAACAGTAAGTTGTGCTGAATCTGAAAATCTACAAGAATTGATCGTGTGGGTCCAAATGGTGGCCACCGATATCCACCTGGATCAATGTGAGAACGTTTGGCAGCAATGGAAGCAAGAAGGCGTAGGGATCCTGAAGGTGGGGATGAAAATTATGGTGAGACAATAACATTAACAGATGGGTCAGAGGATGAGACACCAGAAATCAAACTACCGAAATCAGTTTTGATGGTTAGCAGCAAGCCAAGACCAGAGCTCTCCAATTATGATGGCAGTTTGTCCACATAAGCATTGCTGGACTGGATAAGTGAGTTCGATAAATGCTTCAAGTATGAGGAAGTTAGTGAGGATAGGAAAATCAGGTTTGTTGTCACTAAGTTGAAAGGACACGCAACACCGTGGTGGGACAGTGTGCAGGCAGAAAGGAGAAGACTGAACAAGCCTTTGATCAAGAGATGGGACAGGATGATTGCAAATATGAAAAGCAAGTTCTTGCCTAAAGATTACCAAATTTATCTTTACAGAAAAGTTTAGAATCTGAGACAGAGAATGATGACTGTAAATGAGTACACAAAATAGTTCTATAAAGTGAACTTAGGGGCTGGGTATGTTGAAGATACTCCTAAGAATACAACAAGAATTGTGAATGGTCTACGGATGGAAATCTTAGATGAGATTAGTATTCTTTCCCCTAAAAATATAGAGGAGGCATATCAATGTGCTTTGAAGGTGGAAGAAAAGATTACTAGGAAGCAGAATGCAAGGAGAGGATGTGGTTCCGGTAGAGGAAGAGGACGGTCCTTTGGCATAGGTAGAACTGCCAATAATAATGAAGACGGTAGCAGTCGAAGACTTTGAGAAAAACTGAGAAGGAAGGTAACACCAGAGGTGGAAGGCCATACCAGCGAGGAATAGGTAATGGCAGAGGCAGAGGAAATGACTACCAGTGTTACAAGTGTCACAAATGGGGGCATAGGTCTTTTGAATGTGCTGAAAATGAGCAATCTGGACAGAGGGGAGTGTATGTTGCTCAACCTGATGTAGCAGAGGCACCGCCACTAGAGGTGGATAATGTGCCTGAAACAGGAGAAGCCTTGGTGTTGAACAAGGTTTTACTGAAACCAGCTAAGGAGGTGGATGTCATGAAACAAAGAAAAGCATTGTTCCAGACTCTGTGCAAGTCGCATGGAAAATGCTGCAAATTAATTATAGATAGTGGGAGCACTGATAACCTGGTAGCCATTGAGATGGTGGAAAAACTGGGCTTAAAGAAGTCGAAGCACCCGACTCCATATAAGGTGTCTTGGTTGCAGAAAGGATACCAACTGCTGGTTGATGAGTAGTGCGAAGTGGAGTTTCACATTGGCAAGTACAAGGACAATGTGAATTGCGATATTATGCCTATGGACGTGTGTCATATTCTACTGGGTAGACCATGGAAATATGACAGAAAGGTCACCCTTGACAAGGAAAAGAATTGTTAAAGATTTTTTAAGGATGGGATAAAGCATATGCTAGTTCCCATTAAATAAGAAGTTACTACAGAAACTAGTGGGACTAAAACACTGTTGATAGGAGGAAAGTAGTTTCTACGACAGATTGAGGAGAATGAGGTAGATTATGCAGTCGTGCAGAGGTGAAGAGTAGTATGGATTCATATGAAAATCACTAATTTTCTTTTGGAAATACAGGATATGCTACAAGAGTTTAGTGATATTGTGGTTGATGATCTACTAGATAAATTACCACCAAAGGGGAGCATTAGTCACCATATTGATTTTATTCTAGGAGCCAGTTTTCCAAACAAGGATACTTACCAGATAAGTTTGAAACACAATGAGGAGATCAGGAAGCAATTATAGGAATTGTTGGATAAAGGGTTCATTCAAGAGAGTTTGAGTCCTTGTGTTGTTCCAATCATTTTAGCTCCCAAGAAAGGAGGTGAATGGAAGATGTGCATTAATTCCCGGATGATAAACAAGATCACTATTAGGTACATGTTTCCTTTACCATGGATGGACGATATGATGGATTGTTTGAGTAGAGAAGCATAATTTTCAAAGATAGATATGAAAAGCGGCAATCACCATATCAAGATTAGAGAAGGTGAAAAATGGAAGAGAACCTTCAAGACCAATGAAGGCTTGTATGAGTGGCTGGTCATGCCATTTGGACTGAGCAATGCCCCCAGCACATTCATGCATTTGATGAATGAGATGTTGAAATAATTCATTGGAAAGTTTGTGATCATATATCTGGATGATATACTCATTTTCAGAAGGACCAAGGAGGAACATTTTCAGCATTTCAGGTATGTGCTGGAAAAATTGCAACAAAATAAATTGCTGATAAATTTAAAAAAAAATGTTCTTTTTTAAAGAAAGAATTGATTTATTTAGGATTTGTAATTTCTGAAAATGAGTTGAAGATGGACCCAGAGAAGGTTGCAACGATAGTTAGTTGGCCATCTCCCAAAAGTTTATTTGAAGTAAGAAGTTTTCATGGACTGGCAAGTTTCTATCAGAATTTTATTAAGAACTTCGGTGGTATCTGTGCACCTATGGTGGATACCATTAAGAAGGAAAATCAACCTTTTCATTGGATAGAATATTCTCAGAGAATTTTTTAGCTTTTGAATAAGAAGATCACTAAAAACCTGATCCTAAAACTGCTAGACTTCAACAAACTTTTCCAAGTTCGTTGTGATGCCTGTGGGATAGCCGTTGGTGAAGTACTCAGCCAAGAAGATAAGGCAGTAGCATACTTCAACGAGAAGTTAAATGAGAGCAGGCATAAGTATACATATTACGGAAAAAAAATTTATGTATTCGTCCAAGCTTTGAAGCATTGGAGACATTATTTGTTGGCTAATGAATTTGTCTTCTTTTCAGACAATTCTTCGTTACAATAAATTATGAAATAGCACAAGTTGAATCATAAACATGCAAAATTGGTGGAGTACTTGTAGAGTTTTACATTTGTTTTGAAACACATCAACAGTCATGCCAACAAGGTGGAAGATGCATTGAGAAGGAGGAGTTTGATATTACAAGAAAGCGCAGTACAAGTGTTGGGATTTGAGCATCTCAAAGACTTGTATGCGATGGATGCAGATTTTAAGGAAGCTTATGAAGCTTGCCGAAATCCATTGTTGAGAGACAATAGTCCATGGTTGGACTATAACATGCAGGAGGGGTTGCTTTTCAAAGGAGGACAGTTGTGTATTCCAGAATGTTCTATGCGAAAGAACTTAATCCAGGAGAAGCATAGTGGAGGTTTGGCTGTAAATTTTAACATAGATAAGACTTTGGATCACCTAAGCCACTTTTACTATTGACCGAAGATGCGAAGATATGTGTAGATATTTGTGATTAGGTGTAAAATTTGTCAGCATGCAAAGGGATGCAACCAGAATCCAGGGTTGTATACACCCTTACCCATTTCGAGTAAACCATGGGACTCAATTAGCTTGGACTTTGTCTTAGGTCTGCCAAAGACACAATGAGGATTCAATTCCATCATGGTGGTGGTGGATTGTTTCACCAAAATGGCACATTCCATTCCATACAGGAAGACAAGTAATGCCACACATGTAGCACACTTGTTTTTTTCAGAGATAGTCATATTACATGGTTTGCCGAAGTCCATCATCTCAGACAGGGATGTGAAGTTCAAAGGCCATGTCTGATGAACATTGTGGAAGAAGCTAGACACCAAAATAAATTTCAGTTCTGCTTACCACCCACAGTCAAATGGATAAACTGAAGTTGTGAACAAGAGTATGGGGAATCTACTGAGGATTCTGGTTGGTAAAAATTCCAGATAGTGGGATCATGTGCTTGCACAAGCAGCGTTTGCCTATAATGACTTGCCGAACAGAAGCACGGGAAGAAGTCCTTTCCAAATCCTATATGGAATGCACCCATGTGGAGTATTTGAGTTGCAGGATTTGGGTCAGTTGGAGTGTGGGAGTGCTGATGGTAAATATTCGCAAAAGCAATCAACGATCTACATGAACAGGTCAAAATAAAGCTACATGAAAACAACCAAAGATATAAACAAAGAGAATTTTTGAAAAGGTGGGAGGTACAATTTGAAGTAGAAGACCTGGTATTGGCACATTTGTGCAAGAAGAGGTTTCCTAAAGGCGAATAAGAAAATTGAAGATGAAAAATATCTGGCCTTGTAGAATCCTTCGGAAGTTTTCTACAAATTCTTATGAGTTGCAGTTACCTCCGGGTGTAGGAATCTCGCCCATTTTTAATGTGGCAGATTTGTACCCATACATTGTTGTTGATGAGGAAGAAAATTCAAAGAGCTGAACAAGGGACACCCAGGATGAGGAGAGACCATGGATTAAACAGATGCCTCTAGCATAGCCTTTGGAAATTGTACAGATTTTGGACACACATGTAGCGAGGAAGACATGGAGAAAATAATATTTAGAGTATCTGGTCTAATGGAAGGACCGTCCTATGGAGGATTGTTCTTGGTTGGACGCTGCCCAAATTCAAAGCGTTGGGTATTCTATTGAAGAGCTCATGGACAAGAGCCATGAGGTTAATTTACCTCAGGAGCCTGTTGCAAGAGCATCCAACTGAAAGGCTACAAATCGAGTTGATTTCTTCTATTGGACAGAAGAAGAAGTTTTGAATTCTATTTTACTTTGTTTTAAGTTAATTTGGGCTAACAAAGCCATTGTATATTGCAGATTAAAATAATAGTTAAATTAGGATTAGTTAAGTATTTGGTTTAATAAACTGTTCTAAAACTAAATGATAGTTTCTCAACCATATGGGGATTTTGGACAGGCATAAAACCAAACCAAATCCACCATTGTGAGGGTCTTCCATCCATAGAGAGAAGGAGAGTATTATTAAAGTGAATTTGTGTGTGTGAGAAAATAAAGAAAGTGTTGTTGAATTTTTAATTTGAAGAATAGTTATTTCTATGCATTATAAATTCGACTGAGTATTGAAATGTGTCGGAGTATTTCCATATCAAGTAAATGAAATTGTAGGACCAGTAATATGCAAGCAGGAAAACCATATAAAATAACCGAAATCGCAGGACCAGAAGTTTACGAGCAGGACCAAGCCATACTCTGAAGACAAAGAAGCCTAGGTTTGTAAATCAAATTTATGAATTCAAGCGATAAAATACTGTAATATTTTATATAGATAAAGGAAAGTGCTGAAGAATAAAGGGTTTGTGAGATTCCTAGCCAACAACAAAATAAAAACACAATACAGTTGTACATTGGAAGGGTCCTACCCTATTTCACCAGGAAGAAACCAGGCCACGATGGCACCAGAAGATAGCCCAGGTCAACACTTGCAGCCACATCAACACACAGAAGATTAAAAAAAAATACTGTAAGTGAAAAATAGAAATCGAAGAAGAATTGAGAAGTTGTGTGAGGACCCGACTTACTTGAGAGTCGAAGACTAGTAGAGAGGCAGTGTGAACGAGAAAGGAAGGATTATTTCCGCAGGACCATCGCGATCAGAACCTGCTAACCAAGGCCCCAAAGGGTCAGCAAGGTAACGAAGAAACACAAATACTGAAACTAGAACGGAAAGCTTACCTATGTTGCATAGGTAGAATCGCCTTGGAGAAGAAGCCAACACCTGTCGAATGCATAAAGAACAATTTTAAAATTCTAAATATGGCAAGAGAGGACTGAGAAGAAATGAACATGAATAAAAAAACCCTAGAAAATTACCAAAAAAATACAGTTGGTGACTGCACTAGTTTGTGAAAGCGGCCATAGCCGGGTTGGAAGCCCTTTCACAAATCGCAGAGGGCGTATAGGTCTGCAGGTCATAAGAGGTTCAAAGTCCCCTTAATCTCTCGGAGGGTTGTGTAAGTTTTCTGGTGGCGGCAGGGTCGAAACCCTCGCCCAGTCTCCCTCTCCTAAAAACCCTCGCGAAGGAAAAAATAAATGAGGGACAAACCCTAAGTTTATGACATTTAAACGTGTGGAGTGAAGCAGTGGGTCGAGACCCCTGGTCGAATGGGCTAAGCGGAAGTGTAAAGGAGTAGATCTGAATTCACTTTATAATCTAATAAAATTTCTTATTAAGAGACATTGGTTATAGTTTTAAAAAGTTTCAATTCAATTCATTATTTCCGTGACCCAACCAAATATGACCAGTTAAGGATGATACAAGTTTTATGCCCCAACTTGAATATATGTGTCCCTTTGTTAGACCTTATTCCAAGAGTTCTCAGTATGATACAGGTACCAAAATGTCTAATTAAGGCTGATAGAAATGATATGCCCCAACTTGAATAGTCAATTTCAAATCCGATGTAACATCTTTCTACTATCACTATGATAATTCATGCATTCCAAGGTGTGGTGCTTTTGGCTCTAGATATGCCTTGGATATGCTACTACTATAGAGAATGAAGGAAAAATATTCTTGTGGAGGAGTGCCAAAATCACTCAGGAAAGTGACTAATGCAAAAAACTAAAATTGTCTGCGGGCTGACACCATTTGATTGTTCCCTTCCTTCTTAACAACCACCAACTTTTAGAAGGCCCAACTTCAAGGACCCATGTAGTTTATCTAAGCTACCCTCAAAAGAAAGCCTCATTGGAAGAACTCTTTGATGATTCAGAGGTCCATATCCAAATCAAGAACTTGAAGCAGATAAAGTTGATTAAGGAGTGAAATAGTTATGCTTTTGTTTACATTATCCAGCTAGAGTTATCTCTAGGTTTTAATATTCAAACTCTCAAAAGTTGGAAGCTAGAAATCAAGCACAAATTCATTCATCTTTCAGTCAGTCCTCCTTGTGGTTCCTCATGGAACAAGCAACCAGATATGGCACAAAAAGAAAATCGGTATTCCATATTCTAAAAAAATGAGTGCAAACTCAATGTTTCTTAACCATAGATTGCTACTGTATGAGGTGGTGGTGGGTTTGATGCTACTAATTCAACTTCAATAGATTCTACTTAGTAACCTGGTACTAGATCTAGGATGATTTTAAAATAATTTGAAACCATTGCTATTTTTTAACCATGCACGATATATGTTATGATAGGCTAGACAAGTGGTCACTAGATGGGTCATAAATGTATTTAATGTTTAATTAAATCAAACAATATAAAATTTTCAATTAATTATTTTTTAACACTGAACATGGAGCACCATGCATGTATATTACATGTGAAGCATGGCACATGTATTACAAGTGTTAATTCGAGGAAATATGTGTATCATTGACTAATATTTTGGTTTTTCACGGAGTCATTGTCGGCAAATTCTGAACATATTTGCAAAAGTATATGGAACAGGGTGAATGAAAATGGGATCCAATATTTCGACCATGAAGGGGAGAAATTTTACCTTTCTATAGATATCGTCATGGTATATTCCGAACATTGGGGTTTTACTATTGAATAAGTACCTGCTGAGCAACTATGGTTTCGAGTATACAAATTTCTTGCAATGTGTCACATGATTGTGTGTGCACTGTTGAGTTACATTGGCAACTTGTGGTTAAAGCTGGCGTGGATGCAAATGATTCGATCATGGTCTCAATATTTCGCTCTTTGCATACCTGGTGACCTTCACATGGGAGGTGTAAGTTCATCTCTTTTATATTTTACAGATAGTTTGGAAATTTTGTTAATTTCCATGATGACATCTAGATCGAGTCAGTATATAAAGTAAATTTAGGATTACTTAATCTTGGTTGCTAAATGAATATTAAAATGATGTGACTTAGATGTTTCCTTTGACGTTGTTCTTCCAGGAAAGGGAAAGCCTAATTTCTCGAGAATTTATGCCATTTTTTTTACCTTTTGACATTTTCCCTCTTTTATGAAGTTCTTTGCATGATTCATCAACTAATTTGTCAAAGTGAGTTATCTTGTCAAAGTGAGTTATCACCTGCTTGATCCACAATATTTTTACATAACATTAAGGTTACTTTAGTTTTATTACTAAATTAATATGAAATTCATTTTATTTAGGTGTTGCGTTGCAATATCTTCTATCATGCAATTTGTGGAGGCAAGAAAAACTAAAGTTATTCAGATGTTATGTTGTTTGTTTTATCCTTTACTTGAAATAGTTGATAAGTTGCATCCAAAAGTTAGTTGATGATCCAATGTGAGAAAATTTTGAAGTTGCTATTGCAATTTACGTATTTTATGTATTTTGATTTACATAGTCAGTCGGTTGTCATCTTCTTTCAAAAGCTATCAACAAATTTGCAAACTTACATGAAGTTTAAATTGGATACAACAAGCCAACATGGGCTAAGTTAGATATATTCTCAAATTTATTTTTTGAGTTAAGATTTTCTAAACAAAGGCTTCAAATCATGTGGTAATTTTTGTTGCAGGGAGAAATTGAACTCCATGAATCTTTTGTTGTATATGGTTTTAATAGCAGTTTTGATTTTGTACCCTTAATTAAATTTACAAGTATGCCTACCCTAAAGTAATGAATTTTCTATCAGAGCTTCTGCCGCAATTGTGACAACCTTTTCTCTTGCATCATGCTCTTGGGCACAAACTTGTTGCTGAACCCACGATAAATTCTCAAGATACCTGGATCAAATCTAGTCTTTGTATTCATTTTCACCATATGAATATGCCAATCTTGGGCAACTCACAATAAATGTTTGAGACATATGCAATACTAACTTCTGTAATGATTGTCCTCACAACTCTGTAATCATTCTCTTCACATGGTTGGTGTTAACACTTACACAAAATGGGATCTCTTTGTCAACAATTTTTCAATTATATGCGCAAGATCGCTCTCCAAGTTGTATAGGTTATCGTTTCTCCTCTTCAAAAACACCTCTATCAATTGCATTCACATTCTTGAAAACCTCTTATGTTACAAAAGAAAATTTTCGTAACGCTACACCTTGTAGTTGAAAGTTTTCGTCCATGCTACAAACATGCACCTTGTTTTGAACTTGCAACCATGCAACATGGTGTTAGATTTCGTTATATGCGCTTTAATTGTGTAATTTTGTTCCCTATTATATGCACTTCAATTATGTCATTTTCTTCCCCAATTATTAAAACACGAGATACAATGAATGTTGACAGGTTCTAAGCTTCAAAATTCCTTTCATTTTGAATGTACACCAAAGTATTGGATAGAAATTATGAAACATACTACTTTGAAATTCACATGCATTATGCATTAACAATTATGGTGACAATCACCAAGTTCCATTAGTACTAATCAATCCTTTTACATGCCTAAATTCTAGAGTCTAAATACCTAGTAGATTAATTGGTTTAGTCACTAGGTACATATTGGGAGCAACTGTGACAAGGATTTCCATGTTTTATTCACTGGTTCAAACTTTGAAGTTTAGTGTTAATGTTACTGTTGACTGGTTCTAACTTTGAGTATGTTGTTAGTTTTAATTTTATTTTTTACTAATTCAGAATTTATAAGTTCGGTGTTTGTGTTACTGTTTACTGGTTCAGTCCACACCAAAATTTCTTTTCCCGAACTGTGCTCTACAGTCACTCATTCTCTCTATATCCAGAGGCATATGTTATTCACTCCACTCTATACCAAAATATTATCTTATAATCTTTCTTATAATCCAGAGAGTCATATGTTATTCAGTTCGGTTTGAGTGCCTTTTCTGATACTATTTATTCGCTACACATTTAACACATAATCTCTAGCTTGTTCTTAGTTTTTAATATTTTTTTCTTTAAGAATGCTTTTAGGAGAACCTTTGAAATTTACTTTGTGCCTGCAGTCATTATGCTATAGTAGTCCCATGAACCTACATTAGAGTCATTTGTTGGATATTAATAAATTGTTTTATTTTACTGGGATCTGGTTAATATTCACTTGATCAGAATTTTAGAAATTTCGAGAAATGCGTCAACCACAAGAATGGGAAGCTGCATATAACACTGAAAAGGAAATGAGGTGAATCAATGTGTATTTTGTTTTAATTTCAAAATGACTATTTATGGTGTTTTTTGGAATTTGGAATTTTTTTATTCTTTTGTTTGGTAAATTGGAATTTCAAAAGAGCAATTTGGATTTCTGGGTGGAAGGTCCATACATGACGTAATCGCGATTGCTCAGGAGGCTCTTCATTCGATTCATGCAAACAAATATGAGGCAATCATCATGAATATTGATATTAAGAAGGCATTCAACTCTGCTGACTGGTCTTTTATTCAACTTATTCTCCTGAAGATCGGTTTCTTAATGAGGTCTCTCAAGTGGGTTATGGCCTGTATCACCTCTGTGCAATATGCAGTCCTCATAAATGGCATTCTGACTGCATTCTTTGGAGCTGAAAGGGGTCTGAGGTAGGGATGTTCATTATCCCCCCTCATTTTTATTCTAATCATGGATTGCTTCAGCAATGTTATGAAGATGGTAGAGGAATGAAGCTACTTTAAAGGTCTACCTTTCTCTCCTTCGGTAACTATCACGCACTCACTATTTGCTGATGATTTATTAGTATTTGGTAATAGGTATGCTCAACAGAAATCAGTGGTTTTATTTTCACTATATCCTCATCCAATTTTGGCATGCCTCTGGGCTTTTCATCAACAGTGACAAATACCTTCTTATATACAACGGGGGTGACATGGAGGAAATAAAATTCATAACAGCTTTTGTGGGAACAAACAGTCGCCATATTTCTAAGGGACTCACCTACCTAGGATTTAGATTGAAGGCATGCTCTTATACTACTGCTGACTGGATTTGGCTTATCGAAAAGTTCAGCAACAAGATAAACAAGTGGCAAAACATATCACTTTCGATGGGAGGTAGATACATATTGATAATGGCCGTTCTATCACAATATGTTGTCTACTGGTCGCACCTTTATTTCCTCCCAGCATACACAGTAAAGAAAATCAATTCTATGATTTCAAACTTCCTATGGGGTTCATCTCCTAATCACACCAACATACATATTTGCAAATTGAGCGAAATATCGGTTCCAAAAAGAAATGGAGGCTGGGGATTACTAAACATTAGATCTTTCACCAATGCTTTATTGATAAAATCCCTTTGGCGCGCTCTTAATTGTGATGGAAAATGGTCGAGCATCATCAGACTTAAATACATACAGAGTGACCCATTAAAGCTTCTTTATTCGGGTGGATCTATCAAGGCATGTTGATCATCTGCAATTTGGATAAGTTTTTCCAAGATCATGCCTTTGCTGAGTCAAAGACTTGCATGGAAATTTGGGAATGGGTGTAATATTTTATTGGGATTGATAGGATATTTTCATCCTCTAAACAATATCAGATAGATGAACACTTATTACACATATTACAGCAGACGGACATATTTAATTTATCGAACCTTATCCTCTGCTAGTCCCTTGATGCTCCCATTTGGAAATCTGCTGACAGGCTGGGCATATATGGAATTGATCTACCGTCATGGAACGAGTATAAAAAATTTCTACAAGGACTGGTACTATCGTATAATAGAAATGGTGATCAACTGACCTGGAACGGAAGAACATCTAGATCGAGATTAATTGTGAAGGACATTTAATCCTTCTGCTGCGCCGTCTCCCTTCTACTTTTCCTGGCACCTAAATATTCCAAAAAATATTGTATTATTTATCTGGCTATTATGGAAAAATAAAATATTGACTTGGGATGTTTTATGTAGGCAGGGCTTTATGGGTCCTGGAAGATGCCCCTTTTGTCGATTGCAGGAAGAAACCTCATCACATCTCTTTTTTACTTGCCTTTCAGCCTTTTGATTTGGATGCATTTCTCAGGTGCTATTCGCGATTCATCTTGGCAGCCTTCTGATTGTATACAATCTATTACATGATGGGCTAGAGTCGCATATCCATTAAACACTACACCTTTCTATGTTATATGGGAAATCTGGATTGCCAGAAATCGATGTATTTTTGAAGATTCCCCTCCTCACTCTGCCTTGATCATTAAGGATATCTCGACTTGGATCAATATAAATTCATGCATCGTCTCTGATATAAAAAATCTTTCTGGACAAATTAGACCTCATCATATCATTCTCCCAGCATTATTTTTCGATGGTGCATGCATTAATGGAATATGCGGCTGCGGAGCTTGGGTTCATCTTCACAACAACGACCACTATCAAATATATTGGAACGGAGGCTCTGGCTCAAATAAAAAGGCTGAAATTATGGCACTCTGGGGAGGACTGTACATTGCATATAATATAAAATTCTTAGACATCTATATATACGGAGACTGGAAGATTACTATAGATGGGATCAATGGCCGTTGTAAATTGCAAATCCATCACTGTTTTGGTTGGATTCAGAGAATTAGAAAAATTCTACAAAAAATTTAGTCATATAGTATCGAACACATCTATAGAGATTCGAATACTAGAGCTGATAAGCTATCGAAGAAAGGACAAGACAATCCTTCTGGAGAGTTTCTTATTCATCTCTACAAGGGTTCCCTTTGCCTCGACACTCGGATACTCCCTATTCCTTAACAGTCGACAGATGATGGGGACCTACTTCTAAAAGTGAGCCTATTTTCTAATTTGTTTCTTCGATGTTAGGTGCAAGCGAACCTTCTTCTGCAAGCGAGGCTGCTGGTGGCTTCTTGGCATTGACTCTGTTCTTGGCATTGCTTCATTAGACAGGATTCATTTTGAATCTCGTTTTTTCTTCATTTAGGTGTCTCAGAGATTAATCTCAGAGATCACTCTGAATATGAGTTTCAACCGTTTCTTTCATTGTGAGGCATTGAATTCCAGTAAAACTGGAGGCCATTATGGGGTTTTCTATTCATGGGCTGCTTTGGTAAATGCTTAGAGAATGCTTAGAGGATTGGGTTTACAATTACTGAATTATTCGGGACTAAAATTGGGTGTAATGTCTTATGATGTAATCACTCGTATTTGATTGAATATGAACTGTAATACTACAAAGTTTTTTTCTTACTGAAAAAAATAAAATTCGAATTCAGTTCGCTTCTGTTTGGTTACTATTTGACGTAATCAATCTGAGGTAACGTGCATAATTTGGCTGAATTTTTTTTTTCAAATTTTAAAATTTTAATTCTAATAAAAAATTTGGAAACCATGTACTATATTATAACTGTAAAGGAGTTTTGTGACAACTAACCCAAACTGCAAAGGAAATTAAAAAGTACGCTTCAACTTACACTATATCAATGAACATAATAATGATAGAGTGTTTTCTGCAACTTCTTTATAACCTATGTCTTGCTTGTTAGCATGCCTTGATGCATAGGATAGTCTCACATATTTGAGGGCATGGTTGAAACAAGAGATTTGTTTAAATGAAAAAACCATATTGAAAGAGTGATCAGAACTGGATCATGGACTAGAATGATAGCTCAAAATTCAAACTGTTCGGAAGTGTGCCAAACCTGAGCGACCAGATAGATCTTGTCTTCTTGATTCCGGTGCTGTGAATGGTCTGAAAAAGAGACATCGTATGAATAAGTTATCGGATTTTGAAAAGTCCAGTAGACTGCAAAAATTGGACTTTGAAAAAAAATATTCTAGGGAATATTCTTGGAATATTCCCTGGAATATTTCTCAAAATATTTCTTATGGAACAGTCAGAGTTTGACAAATCGTATATTGTGATTTGGCATTGGGTTGAATTTTAATTCTATTGTCCAATTGGAGGCTACCATGTGGTAGGCCCGGAGGCCGCCATGTGGCTCAGGAATGGTCGAGTAAAATATTTTGGAGCTGGCCAGGTTCGATCGCCCGACCTCCGGTCTGCAAGCGCCGCGATTTACAGTTGGACTGTGTCGTGGTTCTTAACTATGTATTCATCACAGATTTATTCATGTTTTGAAGACATACGGTTTGGGGGTCCATAGTGGCCAACCCTAAGGGCCAACGCCTACCCCATGTGGCCTAGTGCTAGAACCCGGGGCCTAATCTAATCATCATCCGCAACATAAAATGTTTTAACACCATTCACATGGTGGAAGTTCATGTTTTATGCGACGGCTAATTAACCGTAACACTCGACAGTTAATTAACTGTAACACCCGAAAATTAAACTTGGAACCTGTCACATGCCGAAACTTAAGGGTGTCGTTACCATTTTTGGTTAATGCTAAACCTCCACCCCACAAACCCACCAAAAATTTAGGAGCTATCACATGCGACAGTTAGAGTTTAATGCCAACGGTGTGCTTGGTGGAATATTTGGAGCGCCCACCAAATTCTGTAGATTCTCTGAATCTAACTAGAGTTAAGTCCAATCCTCCACATTTAGTGGAGCTTTTTTAGGTGACATTGGACAAATCTTGTTTTGGCTCTATCTGGAGAGAGATTCGCCCAATTTTGGAGAGCCAATAGTCAATTTCGACTATCTCATACATTCAAGAATCATTGGTGAGGGTTGCAGAGCCATTAGAGGACTTTTGAGCATGTGTTTTCTTTAGTGAAGGTCTAGGGGCCACTAGGGCCACCATGGGCAAGCAGCAGTTTGAGGCCTAGCCAGTGCAGCTAGACACCTTATTCAGGAATCCAATAGTCAATTTTTGATATTTATGATGTTATGAAACTAATGAGATGGTTTTCAGAGCACGTAGATGAATTTAAAAAGCTGATAAGCTTCACTAAAGTTCTAGAGGCCATCAATGCCAACTTTTTCCAGCAGTAGTTCAGGGCCTAACCAAGGCAACTAGAGGCCTTATGCAACGAATAAATAGTCATTTTTTTACTGTAATAAGCATTATGAATCCATTGAATGAGGTTTCATAATATTTTGAGTACTTATAGATGTCGATAACCCATCAGAGAAGTTTTCAGTGACCCGAGTGCCAAGGCGTGCCGACAAGTGTTGGAGGCGAAACCGGAGTAGCCGGAGGCCATTTTCAGTGAAAAAATAGTCTATCATGACTAATTTTGGAATTATAAATCCAATGAATGGATTTTAAGAGCCATTTGAATAATTTTAGATCTTTAGAAGCTAAAAGGAAGTTTTGGGCAGCCATGGGCAAACCGTGGAGGAAGGCCTAGTTTGGGGATGCAGTGCTCATTTTGAGAAAATTATCAATCGATATTTTGTGTCTGATGTGACCCGGAGATAATAGGTGTGGTTTCAATGATAGAAACAAAATTTTGAAGGATTTAGTGCCACAGATAATCTTTGTTTAGCTCAATGCACCAACAGAAGGAATCAAGTCTAAGGGAGCCTAATGTTGTTTGTAGAGTGATGAAAACCATGACAGGGATATAGATTGTATTATAAGACCTTTGGTTCAGTTCAGTAACCATCGGAGTTAAGTGTGGAACTTGGAAAATAAACTTTACCATAATCCAAAAGAGCCAAGTCAAGATGACAAAGCTCAAGGAGACGTAGCCCACGATGTTCGGGTGAACTCCTAGATTAATTTTACTGTTATGTGTGGATGTTTTATTGCTTCATTATGTTTATTTTATACATGTTTAATTTCAGCTAAAACAAATGGACTTAAGATACTTAAAAAATTAAAAATCATACAACACTTTCAAGCATAAACTCCGCCAATTGTCAAGTATAAAAAGCATAAGATACTTAAAAAATTAAAAATCATACAACAATTTCAAGCATAAACTCCGCCAACTGAGTGGGAGGTTCTTGAAAAGCATAAAAATTTATCCAACACATTTTTAGATCATGTTGGTATCATAGCACTTGTTTGCTTGATTGACAGAGCAATAGCTTACTTGTTTGACTTGAAAGGTGTTTAAACAGTGCAAAGGATTTGACTATTTGACTGTTTGCAAACTGACTATTGCTTGAGTTTGCTAGAGGTGAATGGAAAGAAACTGATAGCTAATTCTAGAAGAGGAAATTAGGACGAAAAGGCTAAAGGCATCTCCCTTACCCAAAGGACCTCAAGGCCACCTTTGAAGAAAAAACCCTTTTTTTAGTTGTTTGTTGTTTGACTGCTTGAATAAGATCTTGTCTCTATAGCAATTTTGTTCGAAAGATTTTTCATTTTTTTTGAAATCTTTTTGAACTTTTTTGAATTTATTTTGTTCATTTTCATTATGAAAACTTTCAAGTGAGGTTTCAAAATCCTCCTCCACACAATACTCTTCGATGAAGACATGAAGCGAGAATTTTTCAGGATGAAGGGTATGGTGCAAATTCTGTTTGAAGATAGAATAAAAAACACTGAAATTCGTGAGAAATTGTTTTCTATGAAGCAAGAGAAGGAATAAATTCTTCAAATATTGCATGATATGGAGATGCAGCTCCATCAAGCCCAAGAGGCTTTGACCAAGGACATGCGTGAAGCAGAGGTAATTCACTCTAATTTGTCTTTAATTTCCTGTTCAAAAAAATGTGTTGGTTCATTTGAAAGCATACTAGAGGTATAGTGTCCAAGTTAATGTTTAAAATGGGGTATGAAGGCAAGGGTTTAGGAAAACATGCAGAAGGCATGGTTGATCCTATTTTGGTTGAGGAACAACCTAAGAAATCTGGTCTTGGTTATGTGCAATCTAATGGCAAAGACTCCTAAGCCATGAAGGCATGTGAGACAACTTCAAAGAGAACTTTTGTTCCAAGTTCTAAATCACAAACATGTCAATTTTGTTTTCAAGTTGATTTCCATTGCTTTAAGCCTTTGTTGCAGCAAGAAGATTGTAGAGATGCAGCTTATGGCGAGCATGAAAGTTCAGAAAATTTTCAAGACAAGAACGATGATGTTAGTATTCAACAGAAAGCTGGAACGTCTACTAGTTCATCTCATCAAGAAGGCAAAAAATATGGACATGGAAGGCAGCATATGAGGTATAGTTCTTCCCATAGTCAAGTTGATTATGTTTCTACAATGCATGACAATTTTGAATGATTAAATGGAAGAAAGAGTTGTTCTACATATTGTGGTCGGTTTAACCATGATGTTTCGAGATGTTGGATGAGGAAGAAGGCATAAAGGAAGCAGAAGAAGCAAAGGCAACTTGCAAAGAAGCTGCATAAGACTTGCACGCATTTCCAGAAGAGGGAACATGTTGTTTCCCAATGTTCTACATTGCATCCAACTAATCGTCCCAATCACATGCAGCAAGAAGATAGAAAGATTGGCAAAACTAGAACCAAGGATTCCATCATTGATGTGAGAACGAATGTTTCACATGAAGATTTGAAACAACAAAAGTCGCCGTAGAAGTGGCTTGGTAAGAAGTGGTTGGACTTCTTAACATAGTAAGACATACTCATTTGTATATATATGGAAATTTTGATTATGTATGCATGTATATATGTTGTAATATCACGTTTGATTGAGACACCTTGGATCAATGATCAAGGCAGTGATGTTAAGCAACATTCTGAAAATTTCTAGCCAGAAGTTTCTGAGTGAGTGCAAGGAAGATAGTTCTTGACAGGAGGACAAGCGCATCCAGGAAGGGAAGTGTCGAGTACCTTCAAGTTGTGGTTCAAAGGCACTAGCCATGCAAGGCAAGTGTTTGGAGGCTTAAAATAAGAGGGTGTTGTACTGTCATCTACTGTACAAATCAATATATCAGTCTTTTAGGGTCCAAAATATTCATAATGGGGAGGTGTCATCAGAACTAGATCATGGACTAGAATGATAGCTCAAAATTAAAAGTGTTCGGAAATGTGTCGAACCTGAGCGACTGAATAAATCTTGTCTTCCTGATTTTGACGCCATGAATGGTTCGAAAAACCGACATCGTATGAAGAAATTATCCTAGTTTGAAAAGTCCAGTAAACTGCAAAAACCAAACTTTGACCAAGTTTGACTTGGATTGGGAAAAATTAAAAAAAGAATATCCCAGGGAATATTCCTTGAAATATTCCCTGCAATATTCCTTGAAATATTCCCTGGAATATTCCTCGAAATATTTCGTATGGACCAGTCAGATTTTGAAAAATGGTAGATTATGATTTGGCATTGGGTTGACTTTTAATTTTATTGTCCAATCGGAGGCTGCCACGTGGCAGGCTCGGAGGCCACCACGTGGCCTAGGAATGGTCGAGTAAAATATTTTGGAGTTGGCCAGGTTCGATCACTCGAGCTTTGGTCTGCAAGCGCTGTGATTTACCATTGGACCCTGTCATGGCTCTTAACCATGTATTCATTGCGGATTTATTTATGTTTTGAAGACATGTGGTTTGGGGGTCTGGAGGGGCCAGCCCCGAGGGTCAAACCCTCCCCAATGTGGCCTAGCACTAGAACCCATAGCTTAAACTAACCATCATCTGCAACATCAACCATTTTAACACTATTCACATGGCGGATGGTGATGTTTTATGCGATGGTTAACTAACCGTAACACCCGACAGTTAAACTTCGAACCTGTCACATGCCGAAACTTAAGGGCGCGGTTACCATTTTTGGTTAATGTTAAACCTCCACCCCACAAACATGCTGAAACTTTAGGAGCTGTCACATGCGATAGTTAGAGTTTAATTCCAACGGTTAGCTTGGAAAAATATTTGGAGCGCCCACCAAATTCTGCTGATTCTCCGAATCTAACTGGAGTTAAGTCCAGTCCTACATATTTAGTGGAGCTTTTTTGGGTGACACTGGACAAATCTTGTTTTGGCTCTATTTGGAGAGAGATTCACCCAATTTTGGAGTGCCAATAGTTAATTTTGACTATCTCATTCCAGACTCGTTGGTGAGGGTTGTAGAGCCATCATATGACTTGTGAGCTGGTTTTTGCTTCAGTGAAGTTCTATTGGCCACCAGGGCCACCATTAGGGGAATTTTGAGGTCTAAAATGGGCCTCCTAAGAAAAATGTACAATCAAAAATCACTTTATGAGAACCAATCACATTTTAGGGGATGACATCCTCCCTAATGGTTGAGGTGTCATTGCTTGATTTAAAGGTACTTACTTGTCACATTCTCAATGGTGGATAAAAACTCATGGTTAACCATGGTAGTGCTCTAAGTACTTTTAAAGTCAAAGTAAAATACTCATAATAAATGTCATTTCAGACTTTTTGAATAAAATAATATTATTTTCATTTCATATTTCTTGAAAGAAACAATGCATATCCCTATACATTTATTATATTATATTATATTATTTTTATATAATATATTAATTACACATTATTATACAATTTAATTAATAATATATAATATAATTAAGAATTTATAAATTTATATTGATATTTTTTTTAAAAGTTATTTAAGTACAAATGACAACTGCATTAGTTATTCAATGATAATGAATTTTTCTTGAAAAAATCATTCTTATTTATAGTCACATCAATACAATTTTTTTATTAATTTTATTTTGGTACAAATTTTGAATTGAATTTAACTATGGTTACATGGATTTTGGTGCAAAAAGTGAATTTCAAATTCATAAATATTATTTTATTGGTTTAGCTATTATTTTATTATTTCCTTAGGAGGCCCATTTTAGACCTCAAAATTCCCCTAATGCATGTGCTAACAGCAATTTGAGGCCTAGCCAGTGCAGCTAGATTCCTTATTCAGGAATACAATAGTAAATTTTGGATATTTAAGATGTTATAAAACTAATGAGATGTTTTTCAGAGCCTGTAGAGGACTTTGTAAAGCTGATAATATTCAGTAAAGTTCCAGGGGCCATCAGTGCCAGCTTTTGCTAGCAGCAGTTCAGGGCCTAGTCACGACAGCTAGAGGCCTTATGCAGCGAATAAATAGTCATTTATAACTGTAATCATCACTATGAATTCATTGAAGGAGGTTTAAGAAGCTTTTGAGGAATTCTAGAGATCGATAACCCATCAGATAAGTTTTCAATGACCCGAGTGCCAGGGGGCGCCGACAGGTGTTGGAAGCGAAACTGGAGTAGCCGAAAGCCATTTTCAGTGTAAAAATAGTCTATCCTAACTAATTTTGGCATTATAAATACAAATAAGGGATTTTTAAAGCCATTTTAAGAATTATAGAGCTCGGGAAGCTGAAGGTAAGTTTTTCATAGCCTTGGGTAAATTGTGGAGGAAAGCGTAGTTTGGGGATGAAATTCTTGTTTTTGAGAAAATTATCAGTTGATATTTGGTATCTGATGTGACCTGGAGATAGTAGGTATGGTTTTAGGGATAGAAATATAATTCTAAAGGAGTTAGTGCCATAGAGAAGCTCAGTGTAGCTTAGTGCACCGACAGAAGGAATCGAATCTAAGGAAGCCTAAAGCTGTTTGCAGAGTGATGATAGCCATGATAGGGATATAGATGGTATTATAATCCCTTTGGTTCAGTTCAAGAACCACCAGAGTTAAGTGTGGAACTTGTAAAAGAAGCTTTACCATAATCCCAAAGATCCAAGCCAATATGAGAAAGCTCAAGGAGACATAGCCCACGATATTCGGGTGAACTCCTAGAATAATTTTGCAGTTATGTGTGGATGTTTTATTGTTGCATTATTTTTTTGTTATAAATGTTTAATTTAAGCTAAAAAAAATGGAATTAATACACTTAAATAGTTAAAATCATACACCACTTTCAAGCATAAATTCCGCAAATTTTCAAGTATAAGCTAGATATTTTATTTGTTTAACTGAGTGGGAGGTTCTTGAAAATCATAACAAGTTATCCAACCCATTTTCAGATCAAATAGAAAAGGTTTAGTTTCTGACCTCTCTTAAATCACCTGTTCTAGGGCTTTTCCATATAAGAAGTAACCCTAGGCTTCATTGGAGTGACGAATATCATTTGTTTTCATCGCTTTTTTATTTTTTTTATTTTTCTTTTGGGGAAGTGATTAACAATTTTAGTCTACTAAATATTGTTTGTTGTACAATAACACATATTATCCATGTGATTCTCTCTCCACATTGATAAATATTATCCATTGCAACATACTATATGGTATCTTTATGAATGAGTTTATTCCATCAACATTTTTTATTTCCATGTTTTATTCCCCATAAATTTGGATTCCTTTTAACTATTCTTGAAACTTGTGCTCTCGTCCTTTGTCCCCCAAAGTTAGTTCCGTATATATTTTTCTGAAATAAGAAAGGAAATATTCTAACTATAAGAGTCATAACAATCTAAGAGACAACTTCTATGGAATTGATTTCTTTAACTAGTGCATTTCATTTGCCAATGTTAATATTTTGCATGGATTGCATTGACAAACAAAAGAGCCATTGAATAATCTATTGGTGTTCCATATTTTTGTTGCCATGGAAATTATTTCCCAGGGCATTGAGTTTATGTAATCAAACATATTATATTAATTGATAAGTTGATATATTTTATACTCTTTCTTTTCATGGGTATCATAAAACTTAAAAGTTAATCCAATGTCTATTTGCAAACTAATTACTCAATGTTTAATTGAATTGGGATAACATTTCTAATTTCAGGTTGAACATGTTCATGTTAGGTTCTAGCACATGTAGTGCCTTTTAGAGGTTTAGACACATATGAACCTGTGAAGTACAAAAATGTTTGATTGTTGTATTGTTTTAGACAAACATTTCTCCAATTCAACCTACACACATAAAGGTACAAGAAAACTCTCCTAGCTTTGCCTACGACCTACCAATGTAAATTCCAAGAGTATTTTCTATGGATATTAAGAAAAATTTCATTATTTGAGAAAAAGATAAATTACACTAGCTAAATGACCTCCTAAAATTATTTCTCTCATATTAAAATAAATTTGGAAAATTGATATTTTTCAAAAACATTCCTAGATATATAGCATACATTATTAAAAAAACTATATATGAAATTTGTTTAGAAAACACAATATCCAAAAAAAAGGGATTATTACTAAGAGAGTTGGAACTTGCTAGACTGATGGATGCATCCTCAATATGCATCAACAAGTAGTTATTCTCATCCACTAATTTCGACTTTTTAATACCATGAAGCAATATGAAGTTGAAATTGTTTTATAATACCACCTCTATAGGACATATCAATTACAAGAGCCTAAATCCTTAAATCCTTCTTTTCCGTCCCAAAAAAATTGTAACAAACCTAATACACCTTCAAGGCTTGTATTCAGTAATATTGTAGTGTTTTCATGAAGATAAAACTTCTCCCTTGATCAATCTTAGGTTTCACTCACATTTTTTCTTAAATTTGTGGATCCATGTATTTACATAAACTATCCCAACCATCTGACTTGATTTCGGACTATAAAGAAACACAAGATAGGTAAATTTTTGGCATATATATAATTTCATGGGAAGCGTAAAAATATGGAATATGTGACAGAAAGGGGAAATTGATATGAATCATATGTAGGTTCTCTTATATCAGATACAAGACTTTTTGTTTAGGTTTTTTCCAAGATTTTTCCTTTGTTCAAAAATTCTCTAAATATATTTATGCAACCTGAAATCCCTTGCCTCTAAATATAAGAATCACATACATAACAATATCGAAACCAAATCCCAGGGAAACACTGGATCCAGTGGGTGAAACAACAGTACACATGAGCATGACAAATGAGTTGAGCTTAGAATTCATGTCCCTACAAGCCATATAAAGCTCAATACAAAAAAATAATTCATTTCCCTACAATCCATAGCAACCTTAATATCATATTTAAAGAGAAGCAACACACCCATCAACAAAATTGGGAACTGATTTAGGATTTTCACTAGTTGGCTTCCTATAATCAACTGTGATACTACTTTTCTAGTTTCAAGAAATTGTATAGATGCCCCACTCCTAGTCCAAAAGTTATATTTCTTAGGAAGGCCACCTATGACATTGAAAACAAGAATTTTATAAAATCAACACCCCACTAAATCCATTATCCCCACTCTCAAAGATACAAAAGTTTCAGTCACTTGTTTGGAATAATTTCATATGACAATTTGCAGACAAAAATCACATAATTATTGATGGAGAGAAGAATTTGGGGTATTTTAGCTTTCACAAATCATGTTTTCCAATCATGCCTTGAAATCATGATTAGTTAGGGCTTGGGTGGGCCTAATTTTTGATACCTAATAACATTGGGCTTGCACATAATTAAAAAAAACAATGTCAAGAACAAAAACAATGAGGGAAGATGGTAATGCATAAAAAATTCTCAAATTCCAGATCGATTTTCTTACATCAATGGTATCCTTTCTTGGTGCAACAACACTTGAAGGGATTAAAGCATTTGGATTCCCTTTAGACCTTTGTCTTGAATCATCACCAGATAGATTTACAAGTAAAATGAGGCAGAGATATATCAGAGCCACCAGAAGTCCATCCAAGCCCAGCCAAGGCCTTGCATTTGGAAACTTATTTTCCCCATTTTATGCCTATTCTACTTTAATAAGATAATCTATGAAGAGCATTTTTTACCTGATTTTTACCAATATGTTAGACTAGTTTTGATCGAAATATTACCATACCTTTGAATCCCTCTTTTCCCTTTCCTTCCCCAATTTCCCCGTAATTTTGATTTATAATAAAATAATGCCAATATTTGGGATCTATTAGGAAATGGATCCTTTGGATTGGATTCTTCCGTTTCCAGAATACAATATGGATTTAGAAAATCCTTGGATCTGATTGGAAATAGATCTCATATTCTCACCCTGACACATCTACTCTACCTGATTTGTCGAAAGGCCCTCTAAGTGCGATGAGAATAGACCCAAAAAAATCTAGAAGCTAAGTAGATATATAAAGCTTTTATGCTCGACTAGAAACTAAGTAGATTTATAAAATGACCATTATGTACAGGCCCAATTAAACTCATAATAACTTTGATGCTTTATTGATGTAAGGGACAAGTATTTATACAATCATAGTCTCGTTACCAAAAAATTATGTTTGGATGGTAATAAAATGAAATTTACAGCTAATTATTTACACTAACAATCTCGAAGGACTAGCTAACATTCACCCCTTAATCTGAAGGGACATCTGAAATGCCAAGAAACATTCTAAAATTTTAAAAACCTTTCACGTGTCAATGACTTTGTAAATATGTTTGTGATATGCTCTGAAGTGAGACAATGTGTCAGATGAATAACTTTGGCCTCTACATAGTGTCGTATAAAGTGATATTTAGTGTTAATATGCTTGCTTTGATCATGAAACTTGGGATTCTTGGCCAAATGAATCGCAGGTGACTGGGGGCCTGGGTTGGTAGCCTAACCCCTTCCTTCGATGGGTGCCAATGTAAAGTTTTTATAGCAATTTGGCTCTATTGCTATTAAGAACCATTGTAGAGGATATTGTGGATGAATTACGCTTGATCCATATTTATTTAGGAACACAATAAAATACATAAATGGACATAAACATAGAGATGCAGTAGAAATAATACTTTATTTCATTAATATAAAATAATATAAATATGCTTACAGACATAATGGAAATAAACTAGCTACGACACTGGAAACATATCTCTGAGAAGAGATGTGGCAACTACAGGCCTTTGAACTATGTTACAATGAGGCTCGAAGGCCTATTTATTGTTGAGAAATAATATAAAATCCTAAGAATCCAAAAACCTAACTGTAGGAGATGATGTTGTGCCTCAATCTAGTCTCCTAAACTGAGTTCATTTAATTGTCAACCAGGATTTGTAAACTGCTGAAGTGAAATGTACCATATGTACCTAGGTGCTTGTTTCCTAGTGCGTTGTGTGTAGTGTTTTGTGATGTTTTGGTTTTTTTATGTTGATTTATGATGTTTTTGGTCTTTTGAAGTTTTGTGTCCTAGAAAACTAATGAAAAGAAATTGGTGGTCAAAAACACAGTTGAGCCTAATGTATGGAATGGAAAATGTAATAAAAAACACTGAAGCAACATCTAAACTATGACTGAATAGAAACAAGAGCTTAATGATGACTTCTTAAACAAATGACACAAACTAGACTTTGAGAAATGATCACTAAATATGCAAGTTTTCTAACTAGACAGTTAGACATTAATCATGATGCAACATTCTATTCTAAGCTCATCTATTTCATGACTAATTCCTAGTTCTATTATGCAATTTCAATTGAAGGTCAGAGTCTATTCTCCAAGAGTTATTGGTTTCTTTTCAGGGTAGTTCTGTTGAGGAAGAGCTCTGTTTATGGTGAGGAATTTGCAGAGATATTTCAGACCTTGTAATGATGTTATCTTCTGTTCCTAAAGTTATGGATCACTGATGGTTTTCAGAACAAAAAGATATTTGTAAATAATGAAGGCTGTCTTAGGAATCCTATCAACTAAAATGATCTACTGTGCAAAGGGTGACAATGTGACTATGAGATATGAATGCAATGAATTGATTTAAACATGAGCTTAAGATGCTTCTAAACTAGAACAATGTTAAACCATAAGCCATCATCAAACTTTGAAATGAAGTAGCTGGACATGAATTAAATGCAAAATGAAACTCGGGAGCATTCTAATTAACATGCACTATCCTATGAAGTTACACAATCAGTTTGTTCATCATGAGGGATATTTTGGAAGAGTTCCTTCTTGTGGAAGAGGTAGAACAATTTTGACTGTGGACTTGTATGCAATTGAAAGCAAATGAACTGAAAGCAAATGAAACTAAGTTGTCACATCATAGTCATATCTTGAACTTCTTAAGGATGTCTTGGAAGAATTTCTTCTTGTGGAAGAGTGATTAGGACAAGTGCAACTATGATAGTGAAGACTAAAAACTACAACTAATTCCTATGATACTATAGCTATTCATCATTCATTGTTATGATCTGTTGGAAGAATGTCTTTTTGTGAAAGAACTGGAATGAATATAACTACAGTATTTAGTTAAAAACAAATACAACTCCTATCCTACAGTACCATAGTCATTAAACATTCATCATTTTAATTTATTGGCAAAGTGTCTTCTTGTGGAAGAACTGGAACGAATATGACTACAGTAGCTAGTTAAAAACAAATACAACTCCTATCCTACAGTACCATAGCCATCAAACATTCATCATTTTAATTTATTGGCAAAGTGTCTTCTTGTGGAAGAACTGGAACGAATATGACTACAGTAGCTAGTTAAAAACAAATACAAATTTAACTCCTATTCTACAATACCATAGTCATTTAAACATTCATCATTTTAGTCTGTTGGAAGAGTGTCTTCTTATGGAAGAACTAGAATGAGTACGACCACAGTATATAAAACACAACAACTACTAATTCAATATGCAGAATGTAAAGACAGCTAGGAAAAACTTATCTAGTTTACGCAAAAGAAATCCGTTCAAGGGGCAGGGGCCCTCTACCACTTGACGACATTCAACTTCACAATTAAATCACGCCTTCAAGATAATTTTGTCTACTCCATTAATGATGCAATATTTTGAGCATAATGCTCTGTGTCTTCAAAGACGTAACACAGAGTTTTCACAAAATCTAGCAGCAAATCTAATACAAAATTTCTAACTAAGCTCTCGGCCTACTCAAGAGTTTATAAAGTAAATGCAAGTAACAATAATTACAATAATTTAGGAATGATGTCTTTCATTATCCAAATCATTCTAGGAGTCCTTGAGGTGGCTGCGTGAAAGAGAAAAGACACCTGGACTGAGACAGTCCTA
This sequence comes from Pinus albicaulis, assembly GCA_034641835.2. Classification (NCBI taxonomy): domain Eukaryota; kingdom Viridiplantae; phylum Streptophyta; class Pinopsida; order Pinales; family Pinaceae; genus Pinus; species Pinus albicaulis. The sequence goes on along the minus strand of CM076571.1, from coordinate 222,063,743 downwards.
GTAGGAGTCTTCCTTCACAAATGTGTTACCACGTGCATAACCGTACCCAGAATTCATTTCCTCTTCCATGACGAGCAACACACCATGTAGGCACAACGTGGATCATGCCCATATGCGTTTTTCCTCAAGAGGCCACCTGGAACATGCTCAAACATAAAGGTAGCTGCAGAATCGCCGGTTAGCTACAGAATGCCTGCATTCTGCAGCTAGTTCCGGTCAAAATGCTTAACAATGGAAAGAATCACAAAATTCAACAAGTCAGTCATGAAAACCATTCTAGAAGTAATTCTAACTATTTTTATTGATCAATTGGGTTAAAAATGGGAATGAACAAGGGAAAAATGAGGTAAAATGAGGTGAAGGAAAGCACAAATTTGAGGCTCAACATACCCCCACTGCTGTCTCTTTGCATGTCCTCATGCAAATTATCCTATGAATTCTGAGGCTTCTGCAAGGACATCTAATCCCCTTCTTTTCCTTTGTCTGAATGCTAAAGGCCTTCTGGGTTTCCTGATCACAAGTTTGAATCTGAGGTTTGTGAGTGCTCTGATCAACTTTTTGTTCCTTGTCTTCATCTTCTCATTGGTCCTCTCCACTTTGTCTATATGCAGGGATAAGGTTGAGTTCATGTCAGTCTTGAGCTTGATTTGATCTTTGAGAATTTCATTCTCATTTTTAATGTGTCTATTCAATACTTCCAACTCATACCTATCCCTCCTTAATATATCAATTTCAGTCAGTGGAGGACTGGGGGTTCTCTCTTCTCTTTCTGAAGCTGTTCTCTCTAAAGTTTCCACATAATCATAGATTTCCTGTTGAGCAGGATCAATCTCAGGGGTGCCTTCATAAAAATCTTCATCATCATACTCTTCCATGGATGTTTCTTCATCTTCAATATTGATTACCCCTGTTTGCTTGATTGATGTTTTCTTCAGTTTTCCTTTTAATCTGTGGCTTCTCCTAAGCTGAGAGGACCCCTCTCCTTTCTCTATAACAGATTCCTTTATTATCTTCTTTTCCTTTAGTTGGCTCTTGATTCGAGTCAACTTCTCCAAAATGACTTCCTCACTGCTTTCTTGAACCGGTTTGTCACTTTTACCTTCTGGAGTCCTCCATTTCCTACTTCTTTTTGTGGGCTGTGGTTCAGGTGATAGTTATTTTGCTTCTTCAAAATGATTTCTTATTAAGAAATCATCCCATGTATCATTTGATTTAGATAGATGATGCTCAATTAAAATTTTGACTAACCCATGATGATACAGGGTTGTCTCCAAAAACTGAACTCTTCTCTGAACACAGGAAGCCATTTTCTTCAGACTTTGATACAAGAAATATGGTAGATTCAAATCTTCTCCTAGAAAATGAAACATTAGTCTAATATGGTAGACATAAAATGTCCCATATCTACCCTCACATGTAACAAACTTTTGTAAAAGAAGTAGTATGTTTCTCCATTTGCTTTTCAAGGCTGTACTGGGAATTCCTTTCTTGAACACACTAACATCCATATTCGGTGATTTTAAAATTTGTTTCCATGAGTCATTGTGGAATTCCCTATTTTTAAACCATCTTTCTCCAGTTCTGGACAATCCTGTAGCCTCTGCTATAAAAACTTCAGTAATAGCAAACTTGACATCCCCTATCTCAACTTCAGTACCTTGGAATGATCTGGCAAATGTTTTGGTTACTTCCTTATGGAAGCCATTAAATTTTTCCAAGAATTGAAGCCATCCTATTTGTTGTAACATCTCCTTGCATTGTGGGTAACCTTCTAAATATTTTGGTCCTACAGGCTCAGTCCTTACGATGAAACCCATGATGTTTTTCAATATCAAATTAACACTCTACCCACAAAACAATGTCTTTTACTTTCAGATTAAAATGGCTTCAAGCTCTAAATGAAAATGGCTTCAATTTTGGAAGGACATACCTTTGATTTATAATAGCAACAGTCTTCAACATCTCTGGTTTGTATGCCTCTGTTTGATAATGCAGAATGCCTTCGAACCCTCGGACTGATGTACTTCTGTTGAACTTGGAGTGATATGAAAACAATTTCAATTTTCGAGCTAATATGTCTCTGATAGACAGTGGTAGATGATTTCAAGTTTCTTTTTGTGCAATACCTCCGTCTTTGGTAACAAAAAGACTTCAAACTCAATCACTGAAAAACACTTCTGTTTCTAGTAGCAACAGACTTCAAACTCAACCTCTGTCTCTGATAGCAAATGGTATGCTTCAAATTCAACACTTACAGAAACTCTGTCTCGGGTAACAATAAACTTCAAAACCAATCACTACCACACCTCTGTTCTTGGTAATAACAGACTTCAAACTTCAATTACTACCACACCTCTGTCTTTGGTAGCAAAGTCTTCAATTTTAGCACCTCTGTCTTCTGGTAGCAACAGGCTTTAAACTCTATACGGCCACAATTCTGTGTTGAAAGTGAGAATGCTCCAAACTTCGTTCTCAGTGATATGCTATCTGTTCATTGAGTTCTCACACCGTTATGCTTCCAATTGACCTCTTCTGTTCTGCTTCGGATGATAATAATGCTTCTGCCTTCGGAATGGAATACTGGCTACGGAATGACGTTATGGAAAATGGTCACGGCATAGAGTGGTGGAGTGAGGTGGAGGATTGCATTAATGATTTGAGGAGACGGCGGAGGATTTACGACGGAAGGAAAAATCTTCATCATTAAAGAAGTTGGTTAAGAGTCGTGGGAATTTCAAATGCTTTGGCCGTTTCACCGCTCAAATGCTATCGGATAGAAAAATTTGAATTGGAAGTTTTAATACAAAGTCTGTAGAGGGTTTTGTTTGGTGTTTTATCAATAAAATAATTAAAATAACATTTCGAATAATCCACAACTAAACTATGCTAAATTTTCATGAATTGCCATCGTAATTTAAATTTGTTACCTCTGCCTTTTATTTGATGTTTGTGTAGCCTTTGTCTTCTCTGCTCATCTTTGGAGGAATCTTTCACAATTTTCTTGATATTTTTGATTCATGAATTCACTGGATCACTTTGTTGTAATTCTGATGTCTGCTGGTTGATGCCTTCAGGGTTTATAGCTGCCAAAAATACTGTCGAGCTGCAGAAAAGGTGATCAGCTGCAGAATGTCCACTGAGCTGCAGAATGTTCCTGTAGAATACTTTAATCATGAAAATGAAATGTTTCTGGAAGATGGGTGAAATGTTTATGAAAGTGAATGGATGAAAATGGATGATGAAGTGGATAATGGAATAAAATGGATTCAGTTCATGGAATGAAGGAACATAAGGGCTGTACTGCAATTCATGGCATATTTTTATTCACTTGCAGCAAGATATCAAATTCTATGTTTTGACATGAAAATGAAGTGAATGGAAGATGGAGTGAAATAAATGAAATGGAATGGAATGGAGTGAAGTGTGAATGATGGATGAGATGAAGTATGGATGGATAGTGAATGGAGTGAGATGAAATGAATCATAAGTACTATGGCACTGAACTTATGATTTTTATAACAGCTGATTAGAAACGAAAATAGGAAAAGTTAGAGTGTCAGAGAGACTCTGATTTTCACCCTATCTTTTCTGTATAAACATGCCAATCAGTGATTGGTTTTCATGTTTATACATTTTTTTTTTTTTTTTTTTAATTTTTTTTTTTAATTTTTTTATTTTTTCAAGATAAATGCTTCAGAAAATTTAATCAAGTTGATGAAGAAGAGAGACTCTTCTTCATTAACTTCACATCATTGTCTCCTTGGAACTTCTTGACAAGCTCTTCTCTTGAGAGTGGCTTGTGGTATAGCTTCAGTCTATGGCCATTCACAAGAAAAGTGACCTCCTCTTCATCTATAGTTCTGATTTTTACTGCCCCATTATCAAAAATTCGAACAATTTCATATGGCCCAAGCCAATGTGTCTGAAATTTCCCTTGAAAATCCTTGATTTTTGAATCAAACAAGAGAGCCCAATCACCCTCTTTAAATTTCTTCTCTTTGATGTACTTGTCATGCCATCTAGCCCTTTGCTGTTGGACTAGACTTGTTTTCTGAACTGCATCTTGTCTGATCTCATCCAATTCATTAATTTGCTCCAGTGTATGCTTTTGTGCCTCCGTTAGATCAAGTCCTAGCTGAACTGCCATCTTGAATGTTTGGATTTGGAACTCTATAGGAAACAAAACTTGCTTTCCATAAACAAGCTCATAAGGGGTATGGCCTGTTGTGTTTCTCCATGTAGTTCTATAGGCCCACAAGGCTTCAGGAAGCCTATCTACCCAATCTCTTCTATGTAGATGAACAGTCTTTGTTAGGATTCCTTCAATGACTTTGTTAGTGGATTCCACTTGACCATTTGCTTGTGGATGATAAGGAGTAGATGTTCTATGTCTGATTTTGTACTTCTCCATCATTTGCTTCACTAGCCTTGATGTAAATTGAGCTCCTTGATCTGTAACAATTTCCCTTGGGACACCAAAACGAGTAAAAATATCCTCAAAAAGAAAAGTAACTACGGATGATTCATTAGCAACAAGTAATGGTTTAGCTTCTACCCACTTAGTAACATAATCAGTGCAAACTAATATGTATTTCTTTTGTCTTGATGGAGGACTAATAGGTCCTACAAAATCCAAGGCCCATTTTTCAAAAGGTTCAATGTGTACCTGAGGTTTTAATGGCATCTCACCTGAAGGAGAAGGTTTCCCTACCCTTTGGCAACTGTCACACATTTTGACATACTCCCTTGCATCTTTAAACAAAGATGGCCAATAATATCCTAAATTAAGGATCTTATAGGCTGTCCTCTTATCTGCAAAGTGTCCGCCACAAGGTTCATCATGACATGCCTTGAGAATCTCAGGCATCTCATCTTCATGAACACACCTTCTAATGATCAAATCTGGACCTGTCTTGTACAACTCATTAGCGACCCATGAATAATTTTCACTATCATTAATGATTTTTCTTTTATCCCTTGCATTCATAATTGAAGGAAATTTTCCTGAAACTAAATAATTAGCAATATCGACAAACCATGGAGTTTGAGTAGAGATTGCAAAAAGATATTCATCAGGAAATTGATCTTCAACCGGAGTGTCATCTTTGATATTTTGGAGTCTAGATAGGAAATCAGCTACTGTGTTTTGTTTTCCAGGCCTATCTAGAATAGTAATGTTGAATTCTTGTAAGAGCAACAACCATCTTATAACTCTACCATTAGTGATTGATTTGTTCATTAAATATCTAATTGCAGAATGATCAGTGTGAACAAAAGTTTCATAGCCTGTTATATAGTGTCTAAATTTGTTTATGGCATGAACAACGGCTAAAAACTCTTTTTCAGTTACAGTATAGTTTAACTCTGCAGGAGTCAAATTTTTACTGATATAATAGATGGCATAGGGAATTAAATCTTTCTGTCCCAATACTGCTCCTAAAGCTGTATCGGAAGCATCTGTTGAGATATGAAAAGGTAACTTCAGTTAGGTCCCCTTAATATAGGTGCTTCAGAAATTTTGGTTTTCAGGGTTTCAAAAGCTAACTGGCAATCAGAAGTCCACTTAAATTCACAATCTTTGGTAAGTAATTTGAAGAGAGGAGATGCTATTTTGGTGAAGTTTTCTACAAATCTCCGATAGTACCCCGTAAATCCTAGAAAACTTCTTACATCTCTTTGACAACTTGGAATGGATAGGTTAGAAATAACTTCAACTTTCGCTTCATCAACTCTAATCCCATCCCCTGAAATGTGGTGCCCTAAAACAATACCTTTAGTGAACATCATAAAACATTTTACATGACTAAGAGAAAGGTTTGCTTCTTGACATCTTTTTAAGACTTTTTCCAAGTTTTCTAAAGCCTCTTCAAATGTATCCCCATAAACTGTAAAATCATCCATGTACACCTCTACACAGTCATGTATCGGATCAGAAAAAATTCCTAATACTGCCCTTTGGAATGTTGCAGGTGCATTGCACAATCCAAATGGCAATACTCGGTAGGCATAGGTACCCCAAGGACAAGTAAATGGGGTTTTATCTTGGTCTTCAAGTGCTACTTGGATTTGATTGTAACCACTAAATCCATCCAGGAATGAAAAGTACTTTTTACCTGCTAATGTATCTAATACTTGATCTATGAAAGGTAAGGGAAAATGGTCTTTAAGAGTATCTTTATTCAGTTCTCGATAGTCAACACACACCCTCCATTTTCCATTTTTCTTAGGTACAATTACTAAAGGGGAAACCCACTGACTATCTGAAATAGGATAGATGAAGTTAACATTTAACAATTTTTGTAATTCTTCCTTGACAATTTCCCTAAGATTTGGATTCATCAGTCTTTGAGGTTGTCTGATTGGTTTGCAATTTGCCTCTATATAGATGTGATGAGTACAAGTCTTGGGACTTATCCCTTTCATGTCAGTGTATTCCCATGCATATGCAGAAGAATGTCTCTGTAATACTTTGACTAGTTCTTCTTGTTGAGATTTTTCCAGATTTTTGTTTATGTTCAAAGTTTTGCCTGGAAAAATTTCACTTGTAGAACTACCAAATTTGTCCATAGAATGAAGAGACATCTGTCTAGATGAAAAGAACTCAATATTGGATTTCTCTTGAAATGATTCTTGTTTGTGCTCTGGAGAAGATTCAAAATTTTCTAGAGTATTCAAAATTTGATTATCTTCACTAATTTCTGAAATTGTGAAGAGTGGTTGCAAATATTCTTCATCCTCTATCCATTGAGTGTCATCTAGATCTGTAATTGTCCTAGCTGTAGGATATAAAGTGAATTTCTTTGTTGAAATTCCATCAGAAATATACATATCACCGGACCTACAACTAATAAAAGCATCAGCTGTAGCCAACCAAGGTCTTCCTAGTATAACAGGATGGCCTCCTAGATTATTCTTGGGTGTCAGGATCATGAAATCCACAGGGTACTCCCAAGAGTCTAGGGACACTGGAATGTCTTCTATTACCCCATCTGGTCTGATCACAGATCTATCTGCTAGTTGTAATAGTGTGGGTGTAAAGAGAAGATTAGGAAGTTTCAGGTTGTCCATGATTTGTCTACTCATGATATTTATTGCTGCTCCTAAGTCAATGAGTGTGTTTTGAATTTCAATTCCATTGATGTGAATTTTGACAACTGGATTTCCTGGGTCAAGGTACTTTGGAATAGTAGTCTTACCCATCATAATGTCTGCTATTTGTCCTACAAGTTGAATTTTCTTGGTTTCTCTTATTCTTTTCTTTGTTGTCTTCATACTCAACTCCTTTATTGTTTTGGCTAAAATTGGGATTTCCTTGATGGCTTGCAATAATGGAATTTTAATGCAAACATTTCTCAATTCATCCAAGAAATCATAATTAGGCACCATTATTTGTTTTTCTACACCTTTGTCAATTTGTAATCTTTTCGGAAAGGGATGTATAGAAGTAGATGTGGATGGTTGCTCTAATACTGGAGTTGGGCTTATTGGATCTTTTTGTTTCAGTTTTTCAATGTTTTGGCCTTGAAAGGATGTTTCTTCCTCAAGACTTTTATTAACCCGTAGGGAGTCTTCCTCGGAATTATCTTGTTCTTGTATGATCACTGAAGGTTTCCTCTTCTCAAGTATCCTTCCAGACCTAAGTTGAACATTACTAAGGTCTAGAGGAGTAATTAAATAAGTTGGAAATTGTTGTCCTTCTATCATGTATGTATTCTGGGGGTTCTTATTATTGGGGTTTGGTATGGGCTGAGCTGGTAATTGATTGGATTTTTGAGGGAATGGTAATGGAAGTGGTTGATTTTGATGAGGTTGGTTCAAATGATGTTGTTGAGAATTTTGTTGAAAATTTTGTTGAAGATTTTGAGGAAAATTTTGTGGATATGGTGGATAGGATGGTGGATACTGATAATATGGAGAGTATCTTCAATAGGGACCTTGTGATCCTTGTGCCCAAGCTTGAGATTGATTTTGAAATTGGGGCCAAGGTTGCTGCCAAGAATTCCAAGGTGGAGGTTGATTATACATTTGATCATGAAATCCCTGTGTTTGAGGTCCCTGCCAAGGTCTTCTAGATACGAAGTTAAGAGATTCTGTGGAATCTGTAGGAGTTTCTTCTTGAAAAACAGCCTTGAGACCAGGAAGAGAAGGACAATTCTTGGTCTCATGTTTCTCAGAACAAATAACACAGGTTTCTACAACTTTTACATCTAAAGGACACTCTCTCAAGGCATGTTTCTTCCTACATTTGGGACAAAAGATTGCCAAGGCATCAGATTCAGCCTTTTGCTTGTTTTGTATCTTGAGGGTGTCTATTTGTTCACTAAGACTCCCTAAGATGTCGGATTTAAAATCATCAAGCATGTGTCCTATTTCTGATCTACTTACTGTCCCAGAAGCAGATTTACTTGCTCTTGCAAGAGCAGGATCTCTTGGACCTTTGACAGTTTTGGATTTCCCTCTGAAAAGGTTGATACATAACTCAGATATTTCAGGTAATGTGAGTTGTGATATATCCCCTTTTCCCATCATGTTAAGGATATCCAACCATTCATCCCTAATGGTTTTCAACAAAAGAGATTTTAAAGTGTCTTGATCTAGGTTTTCCATTTGTGCCCTTTTTATGTTGTATTTAAATCTTTCCAACAAATCTTCTAAGTTTTCATCTTCATTTTGTAACATCTTGAACACTTCTTCCTTATGATTAACCGGCATACAATAATCCAATTATCTCTCTAGAAATGCTTGTTTCATGTCTTCCCATGTCCTAATGGAACTACTGCTTAAGCTCATAAACCACTTCAATGCTGCTCCTTTCAGAGTTGAAGGAAATAATTTCAATTTTTGGGCATCTTGAAGGTAGTCATAAGTCCTACACAGTACTTCAAATTCAAATAAGAAAGTTTCAGGATCCTCAGTTTTAAGTCCATAGAAGTTCGGAAGGACGGAAGGTGAAATGTTTTTCATGGTTGTATTGGTTTCTTCATCAAGTATAGGGAACCCAAAAGAGCTTCCTATTCTACCTCTTCCTCCATCTGCACCTCTAACTCCTCTTCCTCCTTCTCCTCTACCTCTACCTCTACCTCCTCCAAATAATGTGTGTTCTCCATTAACAACTCCTCCTCCTCCTTCTTCTGCCATGGTTGACTCTCCTGTGGAAGTAGAAATATTTGTATCCTCAAAATTTTTTGGATCCTCTTCTATGGCAGGTTCAATGGATGAAGTGGAAGGTTTCTCTAATGGAATAGGTGACCTTAGATCTTCTAGAAGTCCAGGATCAGTAAAGGATGGAAGATGGGTTTGAGTTGAAGGTGTACTAGCTCTGGATCTAGATGAAACAAGTGGTGTTCTAGATGTCAAACTTCTGCCTCTGATGCTTATAAATCTTCCCCTTGAATCTCTCTCCCTACGCATAAAATTTTTTTTGGATGCTAAGAAACAAAGGTTACCTAGTTTTCACTTCCCCGGCAACGGCGCCAAAATGTTGTGTCTCAATCTAGTCTCCTAAACTGAGTTCATTTAATTGTCAACCAATATTTGTAAACTGCTGAAGTGAAATGTACCATATGTACCTAGGTGCTTGTTTCCTAGTGCGTTGTGTGTAGTGTTTTGTGATGTTTTGGTCTTTTATGTTGATTTATGATGTTTTTGGTCTTTTGAAGTTTTATGTTTACAATGAAAATGCTTAGAAAACTAATGAAAAGAGAGTGGTGGTCAAAAACACAGTTGAGCCTAATGTATGGAATGGCAAATGTAATCAAAAACACTGAAGAAACATCTAAACTATGACTGAATAGAAACAAAAGCTTAATGATGACTTCTTAAACAAATGACACAAACTAGACTTTGAGAAATGATCACTTAAATATGCAAGTTTTCTAAATAAATAGTTAGACACTAATCATGATGCAACATTCTATTCTAAGCTCATCTATTTCATGACTAATTCCTAGTTCTATTCTGCAATTTCAATTGAAGGTCAGAGTCTATACTCCAAGAGTTATTGGTTTCTTTTCAGGGTAGTTCTATTGAGGAAGAGCTCTGTTTATGGTGAGGAATTTGAAGAGATATTTCAGACCTTGTAATGATGTTATCTTCTGTTCCTAAGGTTATGGATCACTGATGGTTTTCAGAACAAAAAGATATTTGTAAATAATGAAGGCTGTTTTATGAATCCTATCAACTAAAGTGATCTACTGTGCAAAGGGTGACAATGTGACTATGAGATGTAAGTGCAATGAATTGATTTAAACATGAGCTTAAGATGCTTCTAAACTAGAACAATGTTAAACCATAAGCCATCATCAAACTTTGAAACGAAGTAGCTGGACATGAATTAAATGCAAAATGAAACTCCGGAGCGTTCTAACTAACATGCATTATTCTATGAAGTTACACAATCGGTTTGTTCATCATGAGTGATATTTTGGAAAAGTTCCTTCTTGTGGAAGAGGTAGAACAATTTTTTGACTGTGGACTTGTATGCAATTGAAAGCAAATGAACTGAAAGCAAATGAAACTAAGTTGTCACATCACAGTCATATCTTGAACTTCTTAAGGATGTCTTGGAAGGATTTCTTCTTGTGGAAGTGTGATTAGGACAAGTGCAACTGTGATAGTGAAGACTAAAAACTACAACTAATTCCTATGATACTATAGCTATTCATCATTCATTGTTATGATCTGTTGGAAGAATGTCTTCTTGTGAAAGAACTGGAATGAATATAACTACAGTTATCTAGTTAAAAACAAATACTGCTATCACATCCTCACAGTACCATAGTCATTAAACATTCATCATTTTAATTTATTGGCAAAGTGTCTTCTTGTGGAAGAAGCTAGACGAATATGACTACGGTAGCTAGTTAAAAACAAATACAACTCCTATCTGATTACCATAGCCATCAAACATTCATCATTTTGAATTTATTGATAAAGTGTCTTCTTGTGGAAGAGCTAGACGAATATGACTACAGTAGCTAGTTAAAAACAAATACAAATTTAACTCCTATCCTACAATACCATAGTCATTAAACATTCATCATTTTAATTTGTTGGAAGAGTGTCTTCTTATGGAAGAACTAGAATGAGTACGATTACAGTAGATAAAACAAAACAACTACTAATTCAAATGCAGAACGTAAAGACAGCTAGGAAAAACTTATCTAGTTTACGCAAAAGAAATCCGTTCAAGGGGCAGGGGCCCTCTACCACTTGAAGGCATTCAACTCCAAATTAAATCACGCCTTCAAGATAATTTTGTCTGCTCCATTAACGATGCAATAGTTTGAACATAATGCTCTATGTCTTCAAAGACGTAACACAGAGTTCACACAAAATCTAACAGCAAATCTAATACACAATCTCTAACTAAGCTCTCGGCCTACTCAAGAGTTTATAAAGTAAATGCAAGTAACAATAATTACAATAATTTAGGAATGATGTCTTCCTTATCCAAATCATTTTAGGAGTCTTTGAGGTGGCTGCGTGAAGGAGAAAAGACACCTGGGCTGAACGGAATCTATTGGGAGTCTTCCTTCACAAATGTGTTACCACGTGCATACCATAGTACCCGAAATTCATTTCCTATCACAAGACGAGCAACACACACCATGACGGCACGACGTGGATCATGTCTATGCGTTTTCCTCTCAAGGAGCCACAGGCAATACTCAAACATAAAGTCATTCTGCCCGAGAATCGCCGGTTAGCTACGAATGCACCATGATGCAAGCTGGATAGAGTCAAAATGCTTAACAATGGCAACAATCACAAAATTCAACAAGTCAGTCATGTAAACCATTCTAGAAGTAATTATAACTATTTTTATTGATCAATTGGGTTAAAAATGGGAATGGACAAGGGAAAAATGAGGTAAAATGAGGTGAAGGAAAGCACAAATTTGAGGCTCAACAGATGAATCGCCAAAACTATGGGCCCCGTTTGGGTAAATTGGTGTTTCAACTTCCCATGGACATAACATTGGCATACAATATCTGTTTGACATGCACCATACCTCGTTAGAAAGATCTATTTGATGAATAAATTTTTTTATGTCAACAACATCAATCCATGAATGGATTTTGCTCCCAGATTTCCCAAAAAATGTCGTTCAGGGCCTCAAAATGGCTCCAGAAGTTCAAGACCCAAAAAACTGCTAGAAATAGTAAGTTGTGCCGAAACTAAAAAACTGAAAGAATCAATGGTGGGGGTTCAAATGTAATAGATGGGTGGCCACCAATATCCACCTCGATCATTAGGGCCTCCAAACGACTTCAGAAGCTCAGGACCTGAAAACCTGCTAAAAATAGTAAGATGTGCTGAAACTAAAAAAATAAAAGAAATGATGGTGCGGGTCCAAATGGAATAGGTGGTTGGCCACCAATATCCACTTGGATAATTCCTCCCTCATTCAGAAGAAATGGTCCCCATTGCATTAATTTCAATCATGAGAGGCAAATTGAGTTGAACATGGTATAGGATTTGTCCAAGATGTCGTGTACCTACTGGTGGATGTGATGGATACGTTCAATAAATTTGGTTTCCTTAGATAGTACATGTGTGGATTTTGTCTGTGTAATCGAATGAGGTATGGAAATATCAGGTGGTGGTGTGTCGGGGGTCAGATCAATGGAGTTCTTGTCCTGATAGTGTAGAGGAACCTCTATGGGTGAGGAGAAAATGTCCTTGTATTCCTCCACGAATTTTTCCATTTGCTACAGCCGTGTAGGGGATCCCTGATTCGAGGTTGTGAGCACAATATTCTTCTTTCACAGTGACCAAGTTTTAAGGAAAATAAATTTCTTGGTTTGGGAAACAATCTTACTGCGTTGTTTTGCAGTAGTCAAAGAGATGACAGGAGGCTGTACTACCTCTGGTATCTTGTACAATTTATTTCCCAAAGTAATAAAAACAATATGAGGCCTAGAATCATACACAGCATGTCGCTTCCACAAGTATGGTTGGACCAATAATACATTAGAAACATCAAGAGGAGAAACATCACACAATATCTCATCTGTGAATGGCTTAATGTTGTATGGAAGATGGCATTGCTAGTGGACCCGGAGATCTCTTCCTTCATGAAGCCACCTGATGGTATATGGTTTCCAGTGTGCTATGGTCGATAGGTCGAGCCACTTCACGACCTTTCTTCAGGAAATGAGTTTCCTTTTGGTTTCCCACTATTGAGTGAGAATTGTAGTGGAGAACGGAAGTCCCTCTGAATGGAAGAGAGCGTGCTCCCTCTTGTGGATCCTCGGGCTCCTCCCTTTGGAGCTTGGTGGTGGCAACAATGGCACTAGGGTACACATCAATGATTTGCTTCCCTTTTTCATATCACTTTTCTTGTTCTGGCTCAAGATCAAAACATGAATCTGATTCGGGTGCCTTGAGTTCGGCCACCAGTGATTTTATGGTCCAACACTCATTTGTGCTATGCCTGGGCTTATTATGAAATTCACACCACTTCCCCGTGTCCATAGTTGTATTTGTCGTGGTGTTCTAAGTCTCCCCACTTTGGCTCTCCCCCCTGTTCTGTGGTTCGGGGGTGCCTTTCCATGGCTTTAGATTCGCGTATCCAAAGTCTCGCTTCTTCTTCTTAAATTTTTGCTCGATCTTGGCGGCATAGCGATATGCCATGCCAAGCGATGTAATGTCGAGGAACTCCATTTCCTCCTGAATGTGTTTGTGCAGACAACCGCGGTACTTGAGAACCAAATGTCTCTCTGAATCTTTAATACCCAACTTTGTGCGTAGGGTATGGAACAGATTCGTCAGTTCGTGCACATCTTGATCCTTTTGTTGCCGCAGCGTGGTCCATTGGATGTATTTGTCCTCATAGCTCCCCACAGGGTAATATTGTTCCTTGATGCCGTCTCGAAATGAATTCCAAGTGGGTGTGATGAAATGAAGAAAGTTCACCTCCTCAGCAATTTTATATCTACGATGGAAATTATCCACAGTATTCGACATGGGGGAAGGCGGCTTTGAAATTGAAAAATAATATTTTCTCTATCAGTGAAATCATGGACCGAGAAATAACCTTCTAGAAAATTCAACCATCTATCTATGATGTCTACATCTATCTGACCTTCAAATACAATAATGTCAAATTTTACTTGTACCTTGAAGGGAGTGGCACTTCCAGAGTGGTTGTTGGATGCAGATGCGCCACCGGTGGGTAGCCGTTGAAGGATCTGAGCAAAGTTATCCATCATCACGTTCCTTTGTCTTTCGAGGGCCTCCTCGAGCAATATTTTGATAGGATCTCCTCCTCCCTCATCTTTCTTTTCGTCCCCCATGGGCGTCCGTCGAGGTTTGCGAGGCTGATCTTGCAAAGGTTCCACCAGATCGAGCCCTAGCTCCTTATACCCCGACCTCGTTGGGAACATGCAAAGAAGGATCGAGAAAAAGCAGACCGCTCTGATACCACTGATCCGGATTTATGCAGGAACGCAACAGAATAAACACATAACCATAAATACAGAGATGCAGCGGAAATAACACTTCATTTCATTAATATCAAATAACAGAAAGATGCTTACAGACATAATGGAAATAAAATAGCTAGGGTGCTGGTAGCGAATCTCTGAGAAGAGATGTGGTGGCTACAGACCTCTGAACTGTGTTACAATGAGGCTCGAGGGCCTATTTATTGTTGAGAAACGATGTAGAATTTGAAACGTCCAAAAACCTAACCGTAGGAGATGAAGCGCCAAAACTATGGGCCCCATTTAGGTAAATTGGTGTTTCAACTTCCTGGGGACGTAACTTTGGCATACGATCTCCGTTTGATGTGCACCATATCTCGTTAGAAAGATCTATCCATCAAATAAAAATTTTAATGTTAGAAACTTTGATCGGTATGTGGACTGATGTTGCTCCCAATTTTCCAAAAAAACGTCGTTTAGGGCCTCAAAACGGCTCCGGAAGTTCACGACCCAAAAAACTACTAAAAATAGTAAGTTGTGCCGAAACTGAAAAATTGAAAGAAGTGATGGTGGGGGTTCAAATATAATAGGTGGGTGGCCACCAATATTCACTTGGATCATGAGGGCCTCCAAATGGCTTCGGAAGCTCAAGACCCGAAAACTTGCTAAAAATAGTAAGTTGTGCTGAAACCGAAAAAGTGAAAGAACTGATGGTGCGGGTCCAAATGGAATAGGTGTTTGGCCACCAATATCCACCTGGATCAATGCTACATAGGATTTCAGGGTTTTTAATCCCTTGGACCTCATTCGAGCCATAACCAAATATTTTTACCATTGCAGGGGTGCCATGTGGTATCCCATCATTGGGGCACGTGGCACCATATTATTGGTCCACTACAAATACCACCAGCCAATAGAAATCAACCACGTGATAAAATTTTATGATTCCACTTTTCATCTTATGACTGGCCCATACCCTACACAATCACCTTGCTGACTCACCATACAGACAACCCAGTTAACTGAAAAGTCAAAATACGTACTCAAATTTTAGTTATTGGGCCAAACAATCAACATGCGATAACTTGAGCATAAAATGTCGGATTGAGGTTAAACAAAAGTCATTGGATTTAGAACGATGAGAACTTTGAATTGACTCCATTTTCAAGACTTTCTCGGCAATTTCATTTTTGAGAAAAAAATTGATCACCCAATCATCAACAAAAAATTTAATTAATTAGTCCCTTAAGTAGGTAGTAGCGGTATTCCTTAGTCTTTGTTTCTCCCAACAAAGCCTGATAAAATGAATCCAGAATGTAATGTGCCACACTCTTTGTCAAAGGATCCAACTAGCTTTGTAATGGAAAATGATGAGATTGAAAACCTCCTACAAGGCGTGAATCTAAATGTTACATGCATGATTGCTATGGTAAAGGTCTAGCTTAAAAAATATTTTCAATCCATTTGAAACCACTGAAAATACAATTCTTAATCTAGTTTGAGCAATTCAACTTCCCATCAAGGAGTTCATACACAATATTCCAAACCTCCCTCTATGATGGTCAAGAAGGAAAAAGAAAAGGATGCAATATCAATAGGGCCTTGGTCGAAGAAGATTGATTAAAATTAGTGTTGAAAGTGCTAGAAATACCTCAACCAAGTGATCTACCCAATGTGAATTCTGAAATAGAAGTTAGTGTAATATTCCTTTCAGGAATATCACTCACACACAATGAACTCTAAACCAGAGATGGACTGGAGGGGATTTTGCTAGATATTTCACCTCTAAAGAGAGGGTAAGATCTGGAGGCTACCTGGCCCTTTCCAGACTCTGTCTATAGAGTATAGGGATAACACATCAAAAGGGATATTAACACACTCATTTGGAGTTTACTTCTCTTGGGGTCCTTAGATCAGTAGATCTAAAATGAGGAGCCAAAGAGGAGAAAAAACCAAGTAGATGGGGAGTGGGAAAAAAACCCAACTCAGGAAATTCAGCAATGGTCTCAAGAGGGATGTTGTATAAGAAAAAATATGCAAAAATGACATATATCGGAGCTGGGTTCCCCTTTCCTGGGCTGTGTGGGACTTATATATTGAATTTCAGCAGAAATAAATAAGTTTTAAGGCCTTATACAAATCTCCCACAGTCAAGACTAGTTAAAAATCAACCAAAGAGAAAGGTTACTGCAACAAGAAAACCCCACTTCCAGATTTGCGCAGATTTGACTGAAACTCAGAGGAAGACAACCATGGATCTGATATTTCAGATTTATGATAGTAAATCAGATTTACATTTAAGCTTATTTCATATACAACAAATTACAAGAAGAACTAGGGAAAAATCCCTTCAGAAATTAGAGCTGCAAACTATAAATAAACTGCAGAAATAGATGAACAACGTTATTTTTCAGGAGGTTCTACTGCTGTATATTATAATTCAGATCTCAGACATATGTATGGATAAAAAATCAGATCTAATACAGATCTGGAAACTATATGGCTTTAACAACAAGATCCCTTTGGAATTGCATCAAAATAATGCATAATAAGCTGTAGATCTGAATTACAAGTTGCAGTACTGCAGAATACACAGAAATTTCTGAAGATAAAATTTATTAATTAAAAGATCATATCTATGGAGACATGTATCAGCAACCCAATCCATGGATCACCAAGGGAAGGCAAGCCTAACACCAAGAGATATTCCTCCAATATGATATCAAACTGAAACAGAAAACCCTCTTACAAAAATAATGCAGTATGGAGTAGAAACTGTGCTGAGGGTTAAATATACTAAATAAACTGAATGAAATTTCATATCTGATACAAAATATGTATATAATCTATCTTTGGAGGCTGAAGAACCCACTCCAACAGAAAGAGGCTCTCAAAAAAAGCTAGATCTATGCAGATTTAGAAACCACTTGCAGCAACTTTACAAGAGTAGCAGAAACCCTCAATGAGAAACGCTGCTATTGAAAAGGATAGCTTAGCCTTTAGCTAGATAGTGGCTCACTTCAGCAAAGAACTCCTCCAATGAACCTCAAGGGAAGAGATGAAACTCCTAAACATTAATTCCAATCAGAATCCTCCACTAAACAACAGAGAATAGTATTTGTCTAAACAGACCAAATACTTCAGAAATGAGATCAATCAACAACCTCTTCGCGTGGCCTCCTCCCTCTTTTATAAGTTGTGAGCACCTTGAAAAACCTAAACCACTTTGGTGAATTAGCCCTTTTCACATTGTGGGGCCTCCTTCTAGACAGCGCAGTCCCTTGGAGTAGATACATTGAACATAGGCAGCGCTGTAGATTTAGTCAAATTGACTTGGTCACATGGCTCAAGCCCCTTTTACATCTGCAAATAGTCATTGATATGGCCCTGATATGACCTTGTTTACATGGGAATTGGTTTTATTCAACAATTGAGGAGTTTTACATGTCGTCCTTATTTATCTATGCATGAAAATAAAAAGTAAAACAAAATTTGATATTCCCCTTAGCCTGGGCCTAGAAGGAATATCACACTCAGACCATTTGGACTAGGAGCCCCTTCTAGAATATCATCCCGGTTTCCATGTATTCTTATAGATTTTCCTTCACTCTAAATATTAGCAAGAGAGAGTAGTGGACATGCACCTTCAAAAGGCAAGGGGGTGTACCTGGTGAGGGTTCGATCATATTTGTGTCAAATTTATTTTACTGTGGGGGGGAAGGAAAAGGTGGACCTCTAAGAGAGAGGTAATAGTACCACCTAGGAAGAGACACACACAAACAACAAGATCCATCTAACATGCAGCGGAATAATCCACAAGGGATGTGAAGGTCTTTACAACCAATGAAGGAGAAATATTTGTCTAATATCCAACATAATATTCCACAAGGATGTGACAATAATAAAAACCATTACAATACATTCTCATTAAGATAGATACTAAAATAACCAAAATAGTTTGACTACTTAGCACATGGGAAAGGAAACATGAAAAACAATCATCTGCAAAATAGTCTTACAAGAATTCATAATTCATGCATGAATAACGTGTTGGCCTTGAACGCTTATGTTATTAAGTAAAGTTCCCAAGACAAATGTATACAATGAACATCACTAGCTCTAATAGTGGAGCGTTGGAGCCACTCATTGCTCCACAAAAGAACTAGCTTATCTCTCTAATTCTTTGCGGGTGGAGCTAGGGTGAAAATTATACTACTCATACAATTAGGGTGTATATATAACCAAGGGGTGATGGTTCACACTCCTTTTGACACTTTGACTACCCTCATGACTATTTGACTTCCTATTACTTTTCAACTTACATGACTCTTCATATTCCATGTGTGTCCTTTGGAATTCCACTTTACAATACATTTGAATACAATATAGATTATACACAAGAATGATGTGGCATATGATGACTTGTGATAGGACATGAAATGAAACTGGTAACGTGGACTGCATGATGATGTGACAGGGCCAAGTTATCCTTCTTGCTACTTCTTTATTTGTGTCTTCTTGAAAAGATGATACATGTCCTCTTCTTCCTCCTCCTTATGTCTTGAAGATGAGGAGTCTTCCATGTGATCTTCATCTTCTTCTTCTTTTATGGTTTTCTTCTCCTTCATCTTCCCACCTACTAATCATATTATCTCTTAAACTCCACGTATGTGTTCTAGCACTTCCTGCTTCCCCATCTCCTTCTTCATCATCTTTTAATAGCGTGATAAAGTTCTTGCACTTGCAATTCACTCATGACAAGATGACATTAGTCCGATAAACCCCTATTCTAAGATAGTGCATGATGATCCATTGATTGAGCTAGAACTGGCTAGTATGCCAATGGAGAGGTTCACTGACTATGCAGTTGTGCAGCTGAGGAAGTCAGGGGTGGAGCTTGGGCTCTGAGACTACACAATGCATATTTAAAGTTGGATTGAGGAAAATGATTGCACAATTTTAGTGCTCTGGGTGATAGGATGAGGTATTTTTCATTTTTTCATCCAATTGCATAGTTTTTGATGGAATATGAGCCCAAGTGATTATGAAATTATGGAGTTCAATAGATTAGGTATGAGGCTTGAGCATTGAGACTTTTTAGTGCGTAGTTCAGATAAGACTGGGGAGACAAACTGCATAGTTTATGGAATCATTGAGCTTATATGAGGAGTTTTTCACCTCTTGGGAAATATGCGCAGTTCTGGGAGGTAGAGGAGGTTGGGACATTACACAATTATTCACCTCAAGAGCTCAAGGGATGAGATTCAGACTAGTTATTGCTTAATGCACAGTTGAGGCTAGGCTGGGAAGATGAATTTCTTACTTCTGGGAGGCAAGGTCAGGCTTGAGAATTGAAATTGCAAAGTGCACATTTTTGGGAGGCATATACTATGCATTGTGTATTCCCAAGAGGTAAGGTCATATATAGAGGACTGAAATTGTGTAGTCTGTATTTCAGGGAGGTTGGGTGAAGCTAGGTTGCTTGGTCAGGAAGTCTTTTCAGAAATGGCTATGTGTGGGACTGAAGAGACTGATGTGAACAATGATACGACTTGATTGTGATCACACACTTCAAACAATTTGATGACACAACAATGTAGATCATCCAAACACGTTGAAAACATATTTCCCTCAATGTGACAACCTTGTGATGACTTTACAAAAACTGCAACACTAAAGGTACACTTTGCGATGACCATGACAACACTTGTATGACTATTCTTAAAAATTTTGGATTGAGTGAAACTTATGTTTACATTTTGGACGAACTCATTCACAGAAAGATAACCCCTTGAAACCACTAGAACAAGAATGCATATAGTATGCGACAACTGACATGCGAAAATACGCCAATTTCTAAATGGTGAAATAATCTTGCGATGTGTGGAGAACAACGAAAAAAACACATGGAAAAAAATAGAAAACATGAAAAAGACACTAATTAGAGTAAAGGAAAGTGAAATCGACAACTGAAAACATGAAAATGACACTCACAAACAAAAGGGTGCATGAAAGCAACAATTTGCAAAACTCACCAAAATGGAAATAGGAACACAATTAGACTATGAGAAAATGTCATTGTTAGTGCACACTAACTGTAAACATGGATTGGTATTGCATAGGAACATTCCAGATGGAACGTTCTATGCTTTTCTAGGCTTGCGTAGAAAATGTGCTCATGAACCTTTTGCAGAATTAGCATGTGTGTGCAAGTGACTTCAACACTTCCAATCCAAGAGGGAGTTTAAATGCATGAGATGACCAAGAAGTGATTATGGAATGACCAATCGCAAGATCCATCTTAGGCTCCAAAATTCAAGTTTGAGAAAACTTTTGGAGGGTGTTTGTTGCAACGACAACATTGGTGACACACTGGTAGAACTCCAACTTCTCTTCCTTGGTCAATTATCTCATACAGGATCGAGTTGTTGAGGAAGTATTGATTCATCATTTAGATTACCATGGCTTCATCACTTACTTCGTGCATACACATATTCCCCTTCATTCCTTTACTTGATTTAACGTAATCATAAGGTCAACAATCACAAAATTCTTCAAATCATGATAGCATAATTAATTTCACAAGATTTAGATTTCTAGACTATAGTTTTTCATCTCTGGTGTTATTCCGCTACCAGCAGGCCTGGACAATACCCTGACAAAGTCACTTTAGGGACATAAACATTGCTACGTTGTCAACGATCTAGGACAATACCCTAGTGGAGTTTCTTACTTCACCTCTCTGCACAGGAAGCCTTTCTCTTATTTCACCTTTATTTATTTATTTAAAGAGGTTTGTTCATCAACACTTATTTATTTATGCTCTAAAAAGGGACCCCTACTTATTGAGAGAAGGAGGGGCTTTCCCTTTAAAGAAGCATATATAAGACCTATGATATTGGTTTTCTCATTTATATTTTCCCCTTTTCCTTCTCTACTTGATTGGATCATCTTGAAAACACTGAAACATAAAACCGAGTGTAGGAATGAGTTTTCCATAATAGAGAAGGAGGTCATGGTTCGACACAATGCTTCCTTAATGCAAGGATCCTATTTTCCATTGGAACATCATCGACCAAAAGATGTAAACTAGACAAGGAATAAGGACAGAGAGTTAGCCAAATGTTGCAGTGTCACAAAGTCCTTTTCTATTTTTCCACATTCCCTTTTGGGCCAAAAAATAATCTTCATGCAAGTTCTTACCAATATAACAAAAAGAAAATAGAATATGGCAAGAAAACATAACTAAAGAAAAAAAAAGAAAATGGATAAATCACAACATGATGTGAGCAAAAAACCAGAAAATACAAGATGAAATACAAGAAATGAATGCAATATGGATGTGCAGATAAATTACAATGAAAGTAGACCAAATCCTAACCTAACCAGCTAGAAGTTCGGGGTCACTTATAATGACATTTCCAATGTAGCCACCGTAGTCATTCCCAACCTCCAATCACAAAGATACAATCGATTAAAATAGATATAAAGTAACATGAAACAGAAAATATGAAAACTTGAATAACTTGCACACAATTTTGAAGGTCTCGCCTATGGTTAGAAATATGTGTCACAACCACTACTCTCATTCAATTCATATTCTTACCATTTTTATGGAAAGCATAATCATACAAACCTCATAATATTATCTTTGAAGAGTCTGCATTTTTACTGAACTTATTAGCAAGCGTGAGGAAATATTGCAACTTGTTATTTGTGATGGAGATTTCCAGGTAAGAATGTTCCAACCATTCAACGATTGGATTGGAAAATTCACGATGATCCTCTTGAAAACTATGAAATATTTGAAAATATGAATTTTCAATTAGAGGAAAGGGATACAATGGGAATCTTGTGAGGGAAAATAGATCTGATCATATTCATCAGTCATGTCGAGACAAAGAAAACCTAACATAACCATCAGACAAGGCTGAAGTGCCTCAACTGCTCGACAAAAATATGAATGGTGAGAAGTTATACCATGAAGATCGAAGGATGTAAAACAACTATCATTTGATATACTTCTGGGAAAATGATAAAATGAATGACAACCATTAAGGAAAAAATAATGGTCAGATGTGTTGATTAAAGAATCACATTCCCAGCTCGTAATTAACAAAGATAAATCAATTTGAACAGTTACACAAATGATATGAATAGTAGAATCATCTTCCTCATGTGATGAATGTGATAAAATATTTCTTTGTATTTTTTAACACACTACACTAGCTCTGTGATCATCGAAAAAAATGGAAAGGAATGCCAATACAACAAACACATGAGACCAGTCAATATATAGTGAACGAAGAAGAATTTGGTTCGCGCAATAACTCATGCATTCATTATCACTTATGAGGATTTTAGGTGCGATGAATAATAAGATTCATGATACGATATTCACAAGGAGATCCATGAGCTTCTCATCATGAAGCAAGTATGATATATATGATTCCTTTGGCAAAATATGACCTTTCGAATGATCAACTTTCCAATTCCATGAATCTATGAGAGATACACATTTCAGACTCGATTTTGACGCAAGAGATTTGCATGAATATGAATGAACTGAAAAATATTCTTGAATCTGGTTAGAAATAAAATCTCGAAATTTTGAAATATTTCATTCGAAATACCAAAAATATTTTAGAAAGATATTTACATTGAGTTAAACCATGCAACGAGAAGGATTGTGTGAGATAAACTAGATTTGACTTAGTTCAGGGGGCTTACCAGAGTCGCATGATCCTGACATAGCCATCAACAGAAGTTGAAGTTTCTCGACTTCTTGGTAGATACTGAAAATTTCTAGGGTTTTAAAAAGGAATTTTGAAGCTTGGAGAAGATCATGCATTGTTTTAGGCTAGTTTTTACCACTTTTTTCAATAAGGCCACACCTCACCGGATGGAAGCTATCTTTGTCACTGATTTTACTAGATTTTTCAACATCAACAACCAAATTACTAAATTCGAAAGATTCTTCTGATCGGAAATTCAAAGATAAATGAATCAATGAAACTTCGTGATCATGTTGATTTGAAGAGTTGTCTTCATGCAAGAGAAGAGATGATGAGGGATGGGAAGGGTACTCTATAATTTGATTGTTTTCAATTTCATCATGGAAAATATCACCTCCTTGTGTCAATCAAGAAGATAAATCATCAGATGAAGAACCTGAATAGCATGGAGTATCTCGGTTGCAAGTAGATGCATCACACACTACAAAACACAAGGGATAGTGAGATGGAGAGGAAGTTTCGATAAGCACATATTCCTTGACTGAATCAGATTTTGGATCTAAAATAAAATCTTCATGATAAAATAAAATATCAACTGATATGTCTTGACATTCGTGACTTCATACATCAATATTTTCATTATCATTGGAATGATTGTTTCCCAATGCTACAGATTGATCGAAAGAATTGACTACATTTTATTCACTACCGATATTAGTAGATTGAAAATCCTCCAAGAATGGAATCACATCATCTTCACATGAGGATTTTTGTAATATTCCCAAATTTTCACATGATATTTGGAATATTAGAGTTCTTAATAAACCTACTTAATTAAGTAAATAAAAAGGTGGAGGGACACATAATCCTCAAATATTAATAAAATCCACTTTTCATGTGTGTATGTGGATATTTCAGATCTAGATCTACATAATGGAGTAGTAGAGAAACCACTTAATGTGAAAGGAGTGGATATCATGTTTGATTAATGAGATAGATCATGGAGGTTGATACAGTCAACTAAGATCTTAGAAGGGTTCAAACATAAGATCATATAGAATTTATGATGAGATGATGGAGGAAGTGGTGCATTAATGCACAGAAGATGGAGATCATGAAATGGAAGTGCAGTCAACATGGAGACCTATGTCCACATGTACAGCACAGTTATGAGGAGGGCCAAGGAATGAGAAGGCTCATAATATATATAAAGAATATGAAGGAAACATAGAAGGCATGTTGAAGATTATTGTTGATTTATGATCTATTTAGATCTAGAGTTGTCATGTGACGTTCAATTCTTTCTTTGCCTGTTTAGCTAAGGTTGCAAGTGCTGTTTAGCACTGGGTGTTCCCGGTCGGGAATCCCACCTCTTTCATTGAGTAGCTCTTGAAAGAGTATTGTAATTCATTCATCATTAGGAATTGGTGCCATATTGTTCCTACTTTCTGTAGAACATCCATATTCAGAAATTGCAAATTTCTGAATATCAGTTTGAGAGGAGGAGTTTGTCCTTCAATATTTCAGTTGAGGAACCAGTGAAGGATTCATCCTCTCACCTTGAGCTTTAATATCAGCCTTCCAGTGCTTCAAATTTATATCAAGCATCAGGCCATCTATTATTCATCTCCCAGTAGCAACAATCGCTTCAGGAATTGCGTAGTTCATTCTTGTAGATCCAAGGTAGAAGGGAAGTTGCTAGAATTTTAGCTAGTAATCCAATGGAGGACCATTCCTTCACATTATATACATTTTTTCCATAATTTCTGAGTTATATTACATATCTTAGCAGCAGGCTAGAGAGCCTCCTTCCTTTACAGTGCAGTTTTCATGAGCATTTGTGTAGCAGCAGTTGCAACCTTCTTTGGAGGATTGAGGAGCTAGATCTTGAGATTCTAGCTTGTGGATCTAGAGAAGGGATCAACCATTCAAGCTTAGATAAGATCTTGTGACATATTTCAGAAATCTATTTGTCAGATCTAGATTCAAATCTGCATAACCCAGCAGTAAAAGGATCAAACTCTAGGAGGGTGATTTTCCAAAGTTGTAGATCTGGAAAATCCTTTCTGGGTTATCTTGGGTATCTATCATAGAGCCCATATCTTGAATCTTGGCATCATCAGAGCTCCAGATTTCCGTAGATCTGCATTTTCATTTTCAGCCTACAGTCATATTTTAATATTCTGTTGAATGGAAAACACAATATTTTCTTCCAGCAGCTCTCCATTTACACAGTGCTAGTTGTAGCATCATTTCAAGGTGATTCTAGGCCACCTCTTTGGCTAGATCTACTCATATTTTGTACATTGTGTAACTGAATCTTCTCCTATATAATAAAATGTTTCAGCTTATCTATCTATTCTAATGTTGTCTTTAGATTTATTGTTTACTTAGTTGCAGTTCGTATATTGTCTTTAAATATTACTACATTCTCCCTTTTGGGATACTACAGTGGTATCAAAGCATGATCTTTGGCTGAGCTTGTGGACATTTTGACAACATAAGAAAAGCAGATAGTAGAGATATATTATGGAGGGATTAAGTTTTGCCTCATATTCCTTTATATATATGAAGTATATCTCTAAGGAGATCAATGAAACAAGAAGATAAAGGCAAATAGAAACCTCAAGAAGGTTTCAAGATCAAGAAGGTCCCAACACTTCTTTTCAGCAACAAAGAAGACCGGAGAAGAAAAGAGATTCACATTATTCCACTAGATCCAATTTCTTTAAGAAGGAGGACTGGTATAAATATGATGAAGTCTTGGGGCATGAGACCCTAAGTGAATATCTGTCTGAATAAAAATCACACCTTAGAACACTGAAGGAGAATCTCTCTCTCCAACAGTTTCTGCAACTCAAAGAAGAGAGGAGATCAAGAAGCAACAATAGAAGAAAGACGCATAGATTCTTCTTGACTAAATTTGATGGATCTTCCACAAGCACCTTGAGGGCTTGGAGGAAAGAATTATTTACATTCTTTCTAAAATATCCCATATCAGAAAGAGAGGCTCTGGATTTTCCAGCGCAACACCTAGAGTGTGAAGCAAGAAAATGCTGGTTCAGTCACTTGTCACACATGAAAGTGTTTGCTTATGTAGATTTTGTTCAAATACTGAAGGAAATATATGGTAGGAAGAAACCAGAGACATCTGACATAGTGAAATCTCCCATCATCAAGTAGATAGTGCATGAAGATTCAAGAAAGGATGATCTCATTATCACTCAAGAGGATGAGCCTCTACCGCCACCAGTTGTAGACGTGCTTACATCAAGAGGAGGATCACTTTCATCTTTGCAAGATGGTCTTTGGTTCTTGACATTTGGAGCCCCATGCATGATTGATGAGATGCACAAGAAGGAGGAGACAGATACCAGTGCTGGTACACTTGTAGAAGTGCAGCCATCACTTTTACCAGTAGTTGGAGAGACCTTTGCACCAAAAGAAGAAACTCTTATGTTCTTGCAATATGTCTCTAAATCTCAGTTCATCAAAGGTATGCATACACTTTCATCTCATATTTTTTCAGTACCTCTTATTGAAACTTATGGGGCATTCCATCAGGGCTATTGCATGACCAAGGGTTAGAACATCATCATGATTTGGAGCAACATTATATCACTGCATAGAGGATCCTTGATCTAATCAAGGAAGAGATGAAGAACCATCCTATTTTTTCATGGATGAACTACATTCAACCTCTTGAGTTGAAATGTGGAGTTTCAGAAAATGGGATGAGTATGATCCTATGTACAATGGCTGGCTATGAGTTCAACATTGTGCCTTGCCTTGAGACATCACATGTATCGCTTTGCAGATCTACAACACTATCCATGAGCACCAGTGAAAAGAAGAGGACCCATTCCTTATGGGAGAAATCATATGGCATCTTCATTCATGAAGCAATGGAGGAAAAGATGATAGATGGTAGACATCTTGAGATGAGAAATATTTTCTCCTTTCTAGATGACACTTCCTTAATGAGAATCTCATAGCCGAAAGAGAAACTTCTACCTGCAGTAGATCCAAAACCTTATTGGTTTTGGAGGGCCAATGATGAGAAGAGAATATCATGGAGATATCTCATTGGAGGTTCACTTCAACATATCATGGAGTGAAAAGTTCTTCATTAGTTTGAGGAAGTTGGAGTCTTACAATGGGAGGATACTAAGTATTTGCAGAAAGAGATCGATCATCCAAATTGGCATGAATGGTTGATAATATGGAGCAAGGGGTTGCCAAACCACTTGTAGATCTATGATACAGGGCAGAAAGAAGCATGGCTGCACTGGTTGCTCTTGGGTGAGTGTGGTTACCACTCAATCAGTCATATTTTTTCGATTGATGCCTTACACATCATTGGAAGAATGCAGAAGAAGAAGGCATGGTTACTTTGGTTGTTGATGAGAGAGTTTGGACATCACATGTTATATCTTATGTCCTTTTATTTACTCTTGTTTGGGATATGTCTCATGTATTTACATGTATTTCTATTTGGGATGTATCTCATGTTCATATATGTACTTAGTTTTGGGAGAAATCATAACTCTCACATGATGTAGCATAAGGGAGCTTGTTTGTACTATGTTGATGAGACATCTCACATGTCCATTACTATATTCTTGCTCCATGGCTTGCATCATGATAATGTAAGGAGGCAACAAGAATCGGTGTTGCTATGGTTACTACTGGGAGAGTATGGGCTGAATTCTTCCCATACATTGCATGACATTGTTGGAGGATGGCAATAGGAGGCCTGACAACGTTGGCTTCTGTTGGGGTATTATGGTCACTGCACATGGTATAATGATGATGTGATGGGGCAGCAAGATGCCTTGTTAAGTTGGCTTCTCTTGAGAGAATATGGCCACTAAATTTGGTACAATAATGATGTGGTATGGCAGCAAGAAAAATTGCTGAGATGGCTTCTTTTGAGAGAGTATAGCTCTCATATTCTCATTGATGTTGATTTGGCATGACAATAAGAAGCATTGTTGTTGTGGTTTATTTTAAGAGAGTATGGCTCTCTTAATTATTTTCATGATGATCGAACATGGAAGAAAAAGGATTTGTTGCACTGGTTGTTATTAGGAGAATATGGTTTGACATTGTTTATGTTTTCCCATATGTCTCTACTTCTTGTTTTTCGCTATGATGATGTGATGTTTGATTCCTACATGGACAACATGGCTAATGATGTGAGCATTGATGGATGCAATCTACTCTATGTATCATGGGTTGGAGAGATAGTTCATGAGTTGGGACTTTCCAATTTGGGAATGAACCACTTTATCTTATGTATCTCATCTATAGAGGAGAACCTTGGTCATCATATAGTTTCCACTTGGAGATTCATTGATGAGGATGGGTATCTAACTTTTCAGCTGGAGGCCATTCTAGACATTCTAGAGAGGCACCTTTGGAGCTGGACATGCATGACACATTGTGACATATGGGAAGGCCTTCCACATAAGGATGTCATTTGGAGGGAGGATGTTTGTTGTAGCATCCAATTTTGCAGTTGCTTGAGGACAAGAAACATTTTTCCAGGGAGGACTATAATATTCCCAAATTTTCACATGATATTTGGAATATTAGAGTTCTTAATAAACCTACTTAATTAAGTAAATAAAAGGGTGGAGGGACCCATAATCCTCAAAGAGGAATAAAATCCACTTTTGATGTGTGTATGTGGATATTTTAGATCTAGATCTACATAATGGAGTAGTAGAGCAACCACTTAATGTGAAAGGAGTGGAGATCATGTCTCATTAATGAGATAGATAATGGAGGTTGATACAGTCAACTAAGATCTTGGAAGGGGTCAAAAATAAGAGCATAGAGGATTTATGATGAGATGATGGAGGAAGTGGTGCATTAATGCACACATGATGGAGATCATGAAATGACAACGCAGTCAACATGGATACCTATGTCCACATGTACGATGCAGTTATGAGGAGGGCCAAGGCATGAGGAGGGTAATAATATATATAAAGAAGATGAAGGAAACAAGAAGGCATGTTTAATATTATTATTGATATGATCTGTTTAAATCTAGAATTTTCATGTGACATTCCATGCTTTCTTTGGTTATTTAGCTAAGATTGCAAGTGTTGTTTAGCACTGGGTGTTCCTAGTCGGGAATCCCACCTCTTTCATTGACTAGATATTGAAAGAGTATTGTAATTCATTCATCATTAGGAATTGGTTCCATATTGTTCCTACATTCTATAGAACATCCGTATTCAGAAATTTCACATTTCTGAAGATCAGTTTGAAAGGAGGAGGTTGTCCTTCAATATTTCAATTCAGAAACCAGAGAAGGATTCATCCAATCACCTTGATATTCAAGATTAGCCTTCCAGTGCTCCAGATTTATATAAGGCATCATATCATCTATTATTCATCTCCCAGCAGTAGCAATCCCTTCAGGAATTGCGTAGTCCATTCTTGTATATCCAAGGAGAAGGGAAGTTGCTAGCTTTTCAACTAGTAATACAGTGGAGGACCATTCCTTCACATTGTATACATTATTTCCATAATTTCTGAGCTATATTTCATATCTTAGCAGCAGGCTAGAGAGCCTCCTTGCTTTACAGCACAGTTTTCATGACCAGTTGTGTAGCAGCAATTGCAACCTTTTTTGGAGGATTGAGGAGCTAGATCTTGAGCTTCTAGCTTATGGATCTAGATAAGGGATCATCCCTTCAAGATTAGATATGATCTTGTGACATATTTCAGCCATCTATTTGTCAGATCTAGCTTCATATTTGCATAACTTAGCAATAAGAGGATCAAACTCTAGGAGGGTGATTTTCCAAAGTTGTAGATCTGGAAAATCCTTTCTGGGTAATCTTGGGTATCCATCATGAAGCCTAGATCTTGAATCTTCGCATCATCATAGCTCCAGATTTCCATATATCTGCATTTTCCTTTTCATCCTGCAGTCATATTCTCATATTCTGCTGAAGGGACAACGCAATATTTTCTTCCAACAACTCTCTAGTTACATAGTGCTAGTTGTAGCATCATTTTAGGGTGATTCTAGGCTACCTCTTTGGCTATATCTACTCATATTTTGTACATTGTGTAAATGAATCTTCTCCTATATAATAAAATGGATCAACTTCTTTGTATATTCTGATGTTGTCTTGGGATTTACTATTTACTTAGTTGCAGTTCTTATATTGTGTTTCAATATTACTGCATTCTCCCTTTTGGGATACCACAATTTTTGAAAATTGAAGAAATATTGAAAACCTCTTCACCTTCCTTCTCATCTACCTGTGTAATTTGACTGCCTTGTGACTAATCGCAATTTGAACCAACATCATGAAAATGAGGAGAGTGTGAAGAACTAGTTGGTGGAACATATTTCTCAGGTAAATCATGGTACAAAGATTCATGGCTTATAGATGATAGAGGATAACATAAATATATATCAGATTCGAGTCTAGAGTTATGAACAATAACATCATATTCTAGAATGGAGGATTTAGTCTTCACCATGGGCTTCATGAGCCATTATGGAATTTCCTCCATTGAATCTTAGTCATGAAAACCAGAAGAAGAATGAAAAGATGGATTAGGAATTTGATTAGCACATCTCCCAACATTATTATCATTAGAATGAGGCACCCTCATCGGAACTAGAAAATGAGAAGAATAAGGAGAAAAGTACTAGTTGGTTCCTCCTTTGAAATTAGAGGTGTCTCATGATTGACAAGAGTTGTGGGAGTAGGAAAATCAGGGGGTTAAAATTCACCGTGTAAAGGGATAAGAACCAAGCACTCAAACTCTTATTTCAATACATACCAATTCACATATTATTCTGGAATTTCATAACAAAGGTGAATGAATCCATTATAAAATTCCTCAAAAAATTCCTTAGGCTTCATTCTTAAGAGATTGATTCTTATATAAACATTTCAATGATTATACATACCAAAGCCTTGATGAAGATCCCCAAGGAAATGACGAACAGGGATAATTTTAGGGGCGAATTTTAGCCCAAAGGCGAATTTTAAGGGATTTTAAAATTTATTAGGGCGAATTTTTTATATAAAACCCATTTTTTATAGTTTAATAAAGTTAGCCCAAAAAATATTTTAAAAATAATTAATTATTTAACATTAGCCCACCACAAAAAAGGGCACACAAAACAGGAAACATGAAATTCGCCCCCGATTTTCCAGGTTTACATGGCATTAGCCCCCAATTTTCCTGATTTCTATGGCATTCACCCCATTTTTTCAATTTTCACTGGTTCGGAGAGATGGCTGGGCTTTGTGCACACCGATTTTATAAGTTTTTACTGGCCGAGGCCGACTCTCTCTGGTCCGTCCGTCTCTGGTCAGTTAACCCATTCACACACCTCCACACCTGCTTATTGCTCCCCTTATTGCTCCAGCACTCACATCTCACCACAGCATAACAGTCCCCTCTCATACCTCACGCCCCCTATGCTAACTCTCCCAACTCCCCACTACATTTTCCACAACTTTCGGCTCCCATCCCTTACACAGCTCTGCGCCCTATCTTGCCCGGCCGCTCTCCCTAACCTCTGCGACTCTCTTCGTTGAATATTCTCTTGCTGTTGTGCTTTCTCTTCCCTCTGCTCCTTCCAAGATGGGACAGAGAATGGTTTGGCGTGGGGTAAATCCTAATATGTATAGTTTAGTACATTCATACATCCAGAATGAATATTCGATAAATTCTTTGATGCGCAAACAAATACATATCTGATCCGTTGTTGAGATGGGTGTGAACGAAGAACAGTCATCACAAGTGAATTTGCTGGAAAATCAAGGTGCTCACCCTCTCCTGCCACTAGAGGTAGCTAATTCTTCAATCTTCCCGAAATAAAATAAGGTTTATTCTTAATGAAAAGGATGAATTTCCCCTCTGAAAAGAAGTTTATTCATTTTTCTGTTAGTATAACTAGCACATACAGTCTGGCTCATATTGCCAATACAGGAAGAGACTGGATTTTAACCTTTTTCTGTAGCCTGCCTGTTGGGATTATTTTGATTTGTTGAAATACGTATGCTTCAGGAGGGCCAAGAAGGGCAATACACTGGGGATGGGTCTGTGGATATTCATGGAAGGTCATCTGTGAGGCAAAACACAGGAAATTGGAGAGCTTGCCCATTTGTTTTAGGTTTTCCCTCACCCTCGTCCTGTCTGTGTTTCAGTAATCTAGGTCATTTGGTTCCTGTTTGTGTTTGAATTTGGCGAAATTCAGGAAAATATTGCCCCGTCGAATCGTTACAGCATACCCATTACAAAATTTCTTAAGAGTGTGATCTGATATGCACTGCAGGGAATGAATGCTGTGAGCGACTGGCATACTATGGTATTAACATAAATTTGGTGACTTATTTGATTACAAAATTACATGAGGGGAATGCGAATGCTGCAAAGACTGTCAACAATTGGTCAGGCATGTGCTATATCACACCACTTTTGGGGGCAGTTTTGGCGGATGCATACTGGGGCCGATACTGGACAATTGCTGTTTTCTCAACAATTTACTTTATTGTATGCTTAAACCTTACCAATTGTTGTCTGGTTTCAAAGCATTTACTTTACTGTGTGCTTAAATCTCGCTCAACTTTGTCTAGTTTTCAAAGCATGTTCAATCCTATTTTTCAATTTCTTTTATATTTTATTGTTACAAGGAGTGGACATATATTTGGCCAAGGTGTGAGGTGTGAGGGATATCTATTTATCTAAGGTGCCAGAGAGGTAATTATTTGGCCAAGGTCTGAGGGGATTGGGATATCTATTCTCCGAAGGTTTTTCCGAACCTATACTCAATCTCAGCACATTGAAATTTATCTCATGCGTTGATAGGGCAGACTACAACAGGAATGGAGCCTAGTGGATGGCGTAACACTGTGTTGGCCTGACCAGTGAACCAACTCCCCAACAAGAATGGAGCTTGGTGGATGGCTTAACACTTTGTTGCCCTGAACAGTGAACCAATTTCCTGTAGGCTTATTTGTCTATTATTAATTGATTAATATGTGGTTGATAACCATACTTTAATATTTGTAGGGAATGGCAACCTTGACAATTTCGGCCTCTGTTTCTGCCTTGCAACCTCCATCCTGCATAGATAGTTTCTGCCCAAAGGCAACAACACTTGAATATGTTGTATTTTTCCTTGGGCTTTACCTTATTGCATTAGGAACTGGAGGCATCAAGCCCTGCGTGTCTTCTTTTGGGGTTGATCAGTTCGATGACACCAATCCAACAGAACGAAAGAAGAAGGGCTCTTTCTTCAATTGGTTTTATTTCTCAATTAATGTTGGAGCTCTTGTTTCCATCAGCGTTATTGTATGGGTCCAAGACAATGTTGGGTGGGGATGGGGATTTGCTATCCCTACCATCTTTATGGGATTAGCCATAATAAGTTTCTTTTCTGGGACACCATTATATAGACTCTAGAAACCTGGAGGCAGTCCCCTCACCCGGTCATGCCAAGTAATAGTTGCATCATTGCGTAAATTGCAAAAGGAAGTCCCTCAAGATAGTTCAAAGTTGTACGAGGTGCAAGACAAGCGTTCTGTTATTCAAGGAAGCCGAAAGATAGAGCATACAAATGATCTCAAGTACTTCTCTTACTCTTTTTTGAACTTGGCTGGTTTTATATGATTCTTTTATTTACCAAAAGAATTGCATTGAAATGAGCAGTGTACATGAGAAAGTTTCAAGAGTGTAGAACTACAAGTTGACATGATTGCAGTATAAGAAAAACGATAGTTATATATATCTTGATTTCACCAATTAATATTTAGGATTCGGCTTAAAATGGTTGCAGTTGTCTTGACAAAGCAACTATAATAACAGATGATGATATTCAGGACAGTGGATTTTCCAATCCTTGGAAACTATGTACTGTGACCCAAGTGGAGGAGCTGAAGATTTTGGTCCGTATGTTTCCCATATGGGTGAGTGGCATTATATTTTCTGCTATTTATTCTCAAATGTCAACAATCTTTGTCGAACAAGGCATGACCATGGATACCAGCATTGGTTCCTTCGAAATTCCTGCAGCATCATTGTCTATATTTGATATACTGAGTGTCATGATATGGGTTCCAGTTTATGATCGCATAATTGTGCCTATTGCTTGCAAGTACACTGGAAAAGAGAAGGGGTTTACTCAGCTGCAACGAATGGGTATTGGGCTGGTCATATCAATAATTTCTATGACAGTAGCTGCCTTGGTTGAAATCAAGCGTTTGGACATTGTCAGAACTCTCGATTTAGTCCATGATATAGTCACGCCAGTTCCCATGACGATTTTTTGGAAAATTCCTCAGTATTTTTTAATTGGTGCTTCAGAAGTTTTTTTCTTTATAGGGCAGCTGGAGTTTTTCTATGATCAGTCTCCTGATGCAATGCGCAGCTTGTGCAGTGCTCTTTCTCTTCTTACATTGTCATTAGGAAGCTATTTGAGCACCTTAATTATTACCATTGTTACTTCTATTACCACTAAAGGAGGAAAACCACGATGGATACCTGACAATCTCAATGAAGGCCATCTAGACTACTACTTTTGGCTTTTAGCGTCCCTTAGCTTTCTGAATTTGTTGGTATACATCGCTTGTGTACGAAGATACCAGTACAAGAAGGCCAACTGCGGCTAAATTCCAAACTCTGTGTGTAGCATTACAGTTATCCATGAATCATTTCTCTGTACCTAAATGATTTCAATGATTTTCTTTAGCATTATATTATCCTATAACCTGTAAAATGTTTAGTTAAATGTAATTACCTTTATCAGTGTTCCAGTGTCATATATAGTAGTGATAATGTTAGTTTTTCATTAATAGTAATGATAATATTAGTTTTTCATTAATATTGATTCGGTCATTTTCTCTTATATCTTTACTATCAGTTCTATTTTCAAATTGTATCAGAAAATGGAAAGGAACTTATTATTTGTTCTATTTTCAAATTGAATAAAAAAAGAGAACTTATTATTTTCAAACTGAAACAAAAAGGGAACTTGAGATAAGTTGAAAACATTGAAATGAATTGGAGAATGGCCTAGAGGATACAATGACTTTGCTATTAGATGACGCGTTTAGATTTTCAGGAGCGATATTTGAATGTTGAGAAATGTGACACAGCACTAAGTGCACACTGCACAGAGACAAGATGAAAAGAGATAGTTTGATCTCGGATATCATTTTCATTTGTGTATTCCACTTTATTTTAGTAGATTTCTAGATGTTTGTTTTGATTTCCAAGTTAAAACAGTATTAGCGTTCTCCATTCTCACCATCTTGGATTCAGTGCACAACGTACCTTTTACTCATTTTGGCAAACGTAAACGTAAAGGCTTCTTTTAGTCCTGGTGGGACTCATATACTGAGTGGTTCAAGTGATGAGAATGTCTTCATATGGCAGGTTGACAGGCCAGAAGCAGATCCTGTAATGCTCAAGGGACATCGAGGGGAGGTAACTGCTGTGGACTGGTGTCCAACTGATTTTTGTAAGATTGCAACTTGTTCAGATGATTACACGGTCCGAGTTTGGAGTATTAAGGATTGTACGTTTGAGAGTGAGCATTGTACTCCATCTGCAGTCCGTCGAAGAATATCAGCTTATCCATCATCTGTCTCTCAAAGATTATTTGATTCTACAGATGCAGGGCATCTCGAAACATCTCCTTCAGACAACCTAGCTTGCAATACAGAAGTTGCTTCTCCAGACAGTGGTAAGGCGTTCTCACCAAGTGGTAAATCTTTAACCCCTAAGGCCTCGAAGAAATTGATTTCGGAAACATTGTCCTTGAAAAGCACCCCTCATGCCAGCAGTGTTTCAAAAGCCATTTCACATAGTGAAGAGAACTATTCCCTCATTCAAAAGACTCCAGAATCTATGAAAAGCCCCTCTTCAGTCTTAAATCCACCGTCATCTTCAAAGAGGAAAACCATTCTGGATTACTTTGGGACAAGTTGACAATCATATTGTTCAATACATCAGGCCAGTTAACAGTGTACCCTGTGTAAAACATGATCCATCTGGAAATGGTAAATGATTGCTGATTAAAATTACATTATTGACATATACTGTAACAACAGTATATTATTACTCGGGACTTAATACATGTGTGTTATATCACGTGTTATATATTGGAGTTTTCTTTAATAACATTTTTTGAAAGTTTTTTTTTTGGATTTTTCTGAATTAATTTCTTTAAAATTTGGCAGGAATTTATTGAAATTATAAGTTTGATGGGTAACCCCTACACAATCGAAGTGTCTTAGAGATTTTGCAGGATGTTGAATCCATATATACAATCAAAAAACCAATTTAAATAACACAAATCAAGATTTCACCTCAATTTTTTCTGTGGATTGGAGCACAGAAACTCCAAAAAGTCACATTTAAAACAACTCACAATTTTAATAAATTTATCTGTAGTATTTAAATGATGAAACCATATATGTAACAGTGAATTAATAGCACAATTTTCAAAGAGATAACAGAAATATGTTACACAATAACTTTTTATAAAATAGAACTTTCTGAAAGTAACTCTAGGATATCTATATATCCAACTAATACGCTCACATCAATATATCTATATATTCATTGCATATGTGATTCTTTTATTAGGATGAGACTAATATGTTAAATATCATAGTACTTTCTTTAAACAAAATTTATCGTCAAAGATTTACAATGAAATTTTTTTATCTATAAATGTCAGATTAATAATCTTCACATCTCACCAATGCGGATGCAAAAATAAAATTTGGTCTCTATTCTTAATATCATGCAGCGTGCTATTTTCAAAATTGATTCCAAAGTCTCTATTCCCAATTGGTTATGCAAAAATAAAATTTGGTTTCTATTCCGGCTACCAAGGAGGGCATATTTAGTGGAGTTCAAGTATGTAGATCGATGTATGTATCACACTATTTCTTCATGGACGACATCATGGTCTTCGGAAGGGCCATTCTCTCAAAATGGACACATATGTTTTCCATATGCGCGAGATTTGGAGATGCTACTCGTCTGATGGCGAAAAAATCAAAGTCCATCATTATACATTTAGATTTTGTGGAGGAGAGAGCTATTCGCATTGCTGATAAGTTCTAGTATCCCACTAAACACATCAAGGAGGGCATAACATATTTGGGTTTCAGGTTGAACCATATGGATACAGGGTGGCAAACTTGACTTGGCTTCTTGGGAAATACAAGAAGAAGATTCGGATTTGGTTCCACAGATGGTTATCCACGGGGGGAGGTACATTCTCGCTACAGAAGTTCTACAACAAATTGTGGTGTACTGGGCCCATTTATATGTCCTTCCAACAACTATCATTCAGGCTATTAAGGGATACATGGCACATTTTATATGGACGGGGGGCAGGGCGGCTTAGAAATAACATTTGGCTTACTGGGAGCACATTGCCATCCCAAAAGACATGGGTGGCTGGGGTATTCTGGATGTCCAACTATTCAAAAAGGCCATTCGTCTTATATATGTTTACTTAATAAGAGCTTGAAGACCATCGACTATTTCTTCTCTATGCTCTCTTGAAAACAGTTCTTTTACAAGCTTGATAGTTTATTTGCTTGCTTAAGTAGCCTTTTTTCCGTGCTCAATGATTCCTCAATGCACTTCTCTTTGTTGTCTAACTTTCGTCACACTATTAGAGTGTTGTCTCCTCGATTCAAATTCCAATTAGTACCATGAAGTAAAACTTCATGGTACTATGAAATTCCCATCTCAAATGCACAAACTTCATCGGTTGCTATGAAATCCCCATCTCATTCATCTCATGTCCAGCCAAACAAAAAATTACAACATTGATTTGTAGAAGAGCTGTATTGCCCATATCCTTCCATCCCCTTTAAAAAAGTATTATAAAAAAGCACATTTTCCCAACCAAATGTGCATATATAGCTGATAGGATGAATATAGGATGAATAGGATAATCTCATTGGATAATCCTATCAAAAAGGCCATTCGCTGAATAGTTGGACATGAGATTATCCAATGAGATTATTCATTCATCCTATGAGCCATACAATGAATGAATATTAATCCTAATGTCCAACTATTCAAAAAGGCCATTCGTCTTATATATGTTTACTTAATAAGAGCTGGGAGACCATCGACTATTTCTTCTCTATGCTCTCTTGAAAACAGTTCTTTTACAAGCTTGATAGTTTATTCGCTTGCTTAAGTAGCCTTTTTTCCGTGCTCAATGATTCCTCAATGCACTTCTCTTTGCTGTATAACTTTCGTCACACTATTAGAGTGTTGTCTCCTCGATCCAAATTCCAATTAGTACCATGAAGTAAAACTTCATGGTACTATGAAATTCCCATCTCAAATGCACAAACTTCATCGGTTGCTATGAAATCCCCATCTCATTCATATCATGTCCAGCCAAACAAAAAATTACAACATTGATTTGTAGAAGAGCTGTATTGCCCATATCCTTCCATCCCCTTTAAAACACTATTATAAAAAAGCACATTTTCCCAACCAAATGTGCATATATAGCTGATAGGATGAATATAGGATGAATATGATAATCTTATAGGATAATCCCAAGTAGATAGGATGACTATTAATCTCATTAATATTTATTGTATGGCTCATAGGATGAATCTTGCATTTAAAATAGTAAGCAAGTTTCCATTAATTTCAAAAGTTGAAGATCTTGTACGTGAGACTCATGCATACTTTTCTCGTAGTCCCAAACGATATTATATCATTTTGAATAAAAGAAACTGGTTGTAGTATGTTAGAGTTCTATATCATTTTGAATAAAAGCAAATCGTTGCAGAATGTTGGAACTTTACAAAGACCTATAATAATGAAACAATTCCTTAAATTCATTTGTTATTGTCAAGTGTATAAAAGTGATCTACCAATGGGTATAACGCATTAACAATCCAAACTTAACCCAATTTAGAAGCCATGCTACTGTAACCCCAGGTAAAACTTTAGCAGGTCCGCGGTGTTTGTTGACAAAAACTTGGAAGTTTCTCGTCTCATTTGAATCTTTGTACCTGTTTTGAATGTTTTCCAATACTAAATATATTTTATACTTGAAGTATACACATTGTCCTCGTGATTTTTTGGACATCTATTGATATTATACATTGTTTGGACATGGTTTTATTGAGTCACTTCACCACTTGAGACTAATATGAAGAATTTTCGTTCATATTCTTCATTTCTCGAAAAGTAAAAAGCATTTGTTTGATGCACTTAGTTTTTTTTTCTGCATTCATAACATTAAAGGAACTGAAAAGAAAAACTTGCATTTGCATGTAGGATTGTGTTTTTTTTGCAGAAAAGGAGCATTAGGAAATCTGCATTTAGTTTTGTGCTCAATGTTTTCTTTTGTTCATTGATTTGTTTGCTCACAAAATTATTTTCTCTCTTCCCTTTGTAGCTAGGTCTTTCATTGAAAAACTAAAAGTGAAATGTTTGCTTATCATTTTTAGTTTGCATTTAGGAATTTCTACATACATCATCGCGGTACCATTGAAAGGCAAATTGTTAAGCAAGATCAACATAAAATTAATCTCAATTTATCTAAAAACGCATTGGAACCATAATGATAACATTTAGAAGGTCTAGGCTAGAGACGTGTTCCAGCGTCATAAAACATAGCAGCTGTCGTTAACTTGTCTGCGATACATTCCGAGTGTGATATCTCACCCCACGTACGTAAGTATATCGTAGCACGTCCCTCGGGGCGGCGTTACAGTACGATAAGTATATAGGTGGTGCTCTCACTGTGCGGTTTCACATTAGACAGCGCTAATACGGACTTGGGCCTCCACGTACCTTCGGGTATATTTGGGAGGACAAATTTTAGGTGCTATCCATCCATAGTGAACCGAGTCGGCCGCCTTTAAATTGTGATACACCGAACACAGCATTCAGGGAGATTGCCTGCCCGTACTTCTTGGCTTGCCAGGAGGTATTCTGCAGTTCACAGTTTACTGGTAAACCCTTTTGCCTAGCATTACCCTCTTTTTGTTTATTTATTTTTGGTTAAAATTAATCAGCAATCGTGGAAGAACATAATCCTACCCCCCGTCGTTCGCGTAGATTAGCTTTAAAACCACCTTTACCACTAGAAGTTACTTCTAGTAGGCGAAGGCGATCAAAATATGCCCAACAGTGATGTTGATGTTGTGGATGATATTACTTGATGCTTCATGATGGGTGTTCTTTCTCACTTTCACATAATCTTGTTATAGCCTATGCTTGATGCTTTTGTTGCTATGGTCATGTCAGGCATTAATTAATTGTCTTCAATGTTCAATGTGTGAAGAGTGCAAATGTTCCCTTGACGCGGTTTAAACTTTAAATTCAGGCACAATAGACTGCTGTTATGCACCATGTTTCCCTGGCTCCTACATATTGGAATATGCCCAAAATGATTTTGGAGAGTGATATCCATTCATGGAAGGATATTTGCACTCGTCTTTCATGGAAGTTTATTTTCACTCATCTTTCATTCTCTCATGAACCAAGTGAAATTTCTTGGGGAATTTCTAATCAACAAGTTTTAGGAGTTTGTGTCAGATTTGGGTAGACTCGTAGAATGATTAGCTTGTGGCTGCTATAAACTCTTTTTGTCAACCCATGGATGCATGGGTTAAATTTGCTCTTGATTTGCAGTTTCCAATGATTTGACACTAAGAACCATTGGTTGACTGTGGTGATTCGCTAACTTCTTTTCTTATTTTTTTCCCCTTTCCCTTAGATGGTCATTCATGGGAGGGGAAGTTCCAATGAATGTATGATTTGTGGTGTGCATTTATCTATTGGTTAACTCTTTGGTAACATCCCATGATTGTTATTTCAATGGAACTTGGTTAAATAACAAACACTAAGTGCTAATTAGGAGTTTTAAATGTTTGATACAATAACTAATCTTGGTTTATAGGATCCCACATGTGCTTTTTTGGGCCTAAAACTTTACATGGCACCCATGTGTTTACAAATCATGGAAAAAATTTGAGTCTTTTTAGGTTATTTCATGGCCATACTGGACGTGTTTCACTATGGAAATGAAACTATGGTCAACAGGAGGACAATGTTTTAAGGGATTTCTTTCCATTGATAAGTAAAAGAATCACTAGTAACTGACTAGTTTCCTTCCTCACTTTTATCATGGAAAATGATAGAGGATATGTTTCAACTTCTTATAACCAATTCTTTACAACTTAAGGGAGAGGTGTTTTGGAAAGTTCAAAGGATGATTAAAGTTATTGTAATATTTTTTTGTTTTGTTTAAAGCTTTCAAGTGTTCATTAGGTGATTTGGAGATATGATTTAATTTAGTGGAAATTTTTTTATATTTTATATTTGAATGATGTTCTTTGTTTTATAGATGATGACTCATGATGTTATTGTTTTGTGTATAATGATTTATTTTTTCTTTTGGGCTTGGGCCTTGGCACAACATTTTAATAAAAAATTGCATAATGGTTTTTGTGAACATTACACTTATTTTACTTTGAAAGCTACTTACAAATCTAGTAATTCTCAACTCTTGGAAACTATTGATGCAAGTTTCTAGATCGATTTGAAATTTTACTTCTGGAATATTCAGTGAGATGTCAAAATCTAATCCTGGGAAGAAACTATCAAGGAAAATTGATGTATTATCATACTTTAAAAAGTCTCAATCCAAGAATACACATTCTCTTCATGCTTCAAGCTCCTTTGAACAATCTGTTACTGAGAGAGATGTTAAATCTTGTGAAAATGCATCTGATATCCATATGATGGATGAAATAATAGGTTCTTCAAGTGATTAGGGTGAGATAAATGCAGTTTCAACATAAATTAATGATGAAAATGTTAAAGATATTTCCTTGGAAGGTGACACAAACCATTCACGGAAAAGGAAAAAAGGCTAGTGGACCATAGGGAGAAAATTCCAAGATGATTGGCTCTCAAGTTTTCCATTTATTGAAGAAATACCTTCTACAAATGAGGATTTATGAGAAGTTAAATGTCTTGCGTGTAGTTGGAAAAGTTGCAAGGTAGTGAAATTTCAGATGAAGCTAGATACAGTACAAAAGCATGCAGGAAAGGTTTATGAAAAGAAAATTGTAAATGGTAAAGAGAAATCTATTGTCAGATGGAAATCTTTGGAGGAATGCCGTCATAGCCAATGTGTGGAAGAATACAAAAAATATTTAATAAATAAGAAGAAACTTGAGGCA
Source organism: Pinus albicaulis (assembly GCA_034641835.2). Classification (NCBI taxonomy): domain Eukaryota; kingdom Viridiplantae; phylum Streptophyta; class Pinopsida; order Pinales; family Pinaceae; genus Pinus; species Pinus albicaulis. Next base: position 222,021,335 of record CM076571.1, on the reverse strand, counting down.
AGTGGAGGAACCATCATATCTCAATTTGAAAAGACGATGGAAAGAAGTTTGTTATCCAAGACGATACAATTGAGCACTGTATTTGACATCTTATGTAAAGTTCGTCCTATGAAAAATTATCCAGATCAGATGAAATTTCTATCTTTTCTTCACGTGCCAAACTTTCCATCTTCTCATTGGTCCGTAACTAGTGGTTGGGAATGGGCAAGATATCTAGCTCAAGTAGAAATTGATGATTTGAAACAGGATATTGCAAATGCTAGGTTTTTGGCATTGTCTTTGGATGAGGTTACAGCTATTGATAATACTTCATGGATCTGCATGAGAATTTATATGGTTAATGACCATATTAGGCATTCCTATCTACTTGGGATTAAAAAGATGAGAGAGACTTCTACAACTGAAAATATTTATGAACTTGTTCTTAATACTTTGAAGGAAAGTGGTATGGATCATTTAATGATTGCAAAAAAGTTGCTATGTGTTGGAGCAGATGGAGCATCAGTAATGCAAGGACAAAGGAATGGTCTTTGTGTTCGACTACAACTATCAGCTTCGCCATATATGATTAATATTCATTGTATGGCTCATAGGATGAATCTTGCATTTAAAATAGTAAGCAAGTTTCCATTAGTTTCAAAAGTTCAAGATCTTGTACGTGAGACTCATGCATACTTTTCTTGTAGTCCTAAACGATATTTAGAGTTTCAACAATTTGCAGATGGTGTTACGGATGGAAAAAAACTACTGAAAGATGTTGATACAAGATGGATCTCATTAAATGGACCAGCTCAAAGACTATTTAGTGAGTTCAAATCTTTGGTAGGGTTGATGTATGAAAATTGCTACAATGTAGACAAAGCTCAAGATCTTCTTTTTCGACTAACTGATATAGAAACATTATTGACATTGGCTGGAATTCTTCCTATGCTACATGAAATGAATGTCCTCGTGAAAATGTCTTAGAATCGCACAATGTATATTGCCGAATACACAAATGCGAGGAAGTCAGAATGCCTTGCATTGGATAATTTGTATATGATGCCAGACTCTTTTACTGGTCCAGAGTTTACAAGTTGGACTAAGATCATCAATATAGAAAACACTGAAAAAATTTTGACGTTTGATGAAAAAGGGATACTATGTATCACAGTGCATGGGTATATGGTCCCCTTTCATTATATTAGTAAGATGGGACGAATCACCAAAGATTGCCCCGTGTCAAGAGACCAATTTGATAATATTGTGATCTCAGTGAGACAAAATTTGATAGAAATTGCAAGATCACTATCATCAGAGATAAGAGAACGATTTCCTTGAGATGAATGGTTGGAGGCCATGTGTGTGGTATACCCTCAATATTGGAACAATTGTCAATGTTCAAGAAATTTAAAAGCCGATTTTCAAAAGAGATTAAAATGTTTAGTAGACCACTTTTGCAAGAAAGTCTCGATACATGGAGAACAAATTGAAGGTATTTTAGATTCATCAAAATTGTATCAACAAGGTGGACGCTTTGCTGAAACAATGTGGAAGCAATATCCTTTTTTGGAGAATCCTAATGAAAAAGGTGCTATAACAAGATTATGGAATACTTTAAGTGCTAGCCAATACCTGCAAGAAAACATATCAGAATATTTTAAATTAGTAGATTTGTGTCAAACCATGATTTTGGGATCAATGGAGGATGAGAGAATGTTTAGTGCACTATCATTTTTGAAGTCAAAGTTGAGGAACAAGCTTGATAAACATGTGGATACATGTTTAAGATTATATGTAACAAAGTATGACGTTGACAATTTTCCATATGAAAGAGCACTAGCGCTTTGGTGATCAGATTGTGATAGAAGGGGAGAAAACAATATAACAAATTTATCTAATGAACTTGATACAGAACATAATGTTTTGGAGGCTCATAATGACAATACATCTAGAGAAGATCATGTTCACAATGTAGAAAATGATGACCAAGATGAGAACTGGGAAATTGAAATACCCTAGGACTCTTATTTTGGTATACATGTTCCGTTGATCATGCAAGATTACTACATGTCAAATTTAGGTAAAAATGGGTTCTATATTTTGTATTTTTCATTGTAACATTGCAGCTACATTTCTTTCATGTGTGTTATTTTAAGATTGATATTTCATATTTAATCCTTACATTGTTTGTTTCTTATTTGTGACAGGAAATGAAGCTGGATTTTATGATTTTGGGACCTATTTTCACATAGATAGCATTTGACTAGTATTAAATGATAAATAACTAATTTAACAAGACTAATGCAAAGCATCAATGGGCTCATTCAAGTACATGAAACTACCTTGATGTCTAGCTTTGACATCTTGGAAAATTTTAATGGTATATATGTTGCTTGTGTTTGGGGAATTTTGCTAAGTTCAAGTTTTATATTGTCTTGGAAAATAATTATTGATATTTGGAAAATGTGTGATTTTATATTGGTATTGGAAACGAAGCTAGTTTTGATCTTTGATTGGAAATGAAGTTAGATTTGATGAAGTTGGGACCTATTTCTTTTCACATAGATAGTGTCATAGTATTAAATGATAAAGAACTAATTTAAGAATTCTAACGCTAAGCAACAATGGGCTTATTCAAGTACATGAAGTTGTGTTAATGTCTAGCCTTGATATCTTTGAAAATTTTAGTGGTTTGTTTGTTGCTTGTTTAGAGGATTTTGTTGAGTTTGAAATTAGTCTCTTGAATGCTTATGGTTCTCATATCATGCATATATTGATAGATAGATAGATCTAGTTCTATTATTATAATCATTATTGTTTTCTTTATATATTTGGTGGTTTGAGGAAAGATATTTTATTTCCTTTCACTTTGTGGCATGATTTCGACATCTTCACATTTTAGAATATAGTAAAATATTTTTCTTATTATAGATTTTTCTTGGAAAATAATTATTGAGAGTTAGGTGCAAATGCATAATGTTGTGTAGCATTAGTGTGATAAATATGGGATAATGCAAAGCATAGTTTTGAAGATTAGTCTAAGTTGACTCGTACCTAATCAACTCAGTTGATTGTTGGTTGAACGGCTAATTGTTAGTTCAATGGACAGAAGGTCTTGCACGCATAAATACCAAATGGAAAAATGGAGCCCATCATGGGGTACTCTTTGTAATTCTCCACCACTGCTACCTTCCATGCTTCCTCAAACTCCTCTCCAACCTCAATATCAGTGCTAGTAGTAGCATGAAAAACAACACTACGCTTAGCAGAACTAGAAGAACGCGTTTTCCAAACTACACGAGAACTACTTCCCTCACGAGTCACCATGTGCCATGCTTGGTCTCGGTGGTTCTCTTCCTTCTACTCCTGGTTCAATTACCATATCTTCATTGGAACCAACACTATGAACTCCACTAGACAACGATTCACCATTTTGTAGTAGTGATTCACCATTTGTACTGGTGATTCGCCATGATTTTACAGGATAATATAATCTCGTGAGAGATTCGCCAAAAAATTATATATACATATTATATTATTAATAAAATCGCCTTCCATTTTTCCTATGTATCATGGGGATTCGCCTATTTTATATATATATAAATTTAGGGGGGTTCTTAAAATTTTCCCTGGTGCCCATCTCTAGTCAGACTCTCACTTTGTGATCTCCCCCTTCCCCCTATTGTTCCATCTAGCTCGCTGCATGAAACTCTTGTTCCCTTTATCGTGACATGTCCTCCACATTGTTTGTTTGATATTTTAAATATTGAGGCCTCAATTGTTCTAGTACAACCGACCCCCTCAATTTTCCTCCCATAACTAAAATTTTGTGAAATATACTTACGATAAAACTTCTTTGTGGTGACTCTTCTTTGATTCCTCGATTTCCCTCCTTGTTGCTACCTCATAAAACCACACTAAAATATAATAAAAAATTTGTGAAGACGAAGGCAAATGAGCCAAGGTTAGTCCTCATAGTAGATATCAAAATTGAATGACATTTCCAGGATGGAATAAGCCACATTATTGGGAAATGTT